>SJYQ01001587.1:753179-769967 GCA_006410935.1 Redunca redunca | reverse complement strand
TTACTGGTTGGGGCATAGACTTCGATTACTGTGATACTGAATGGTCTGCCTTGGAGACAAACAGAGATCATTCTGTCGTTTTTGAGATTGCATCCAAGTACTGCATTTTGGACTCTTTTGTTGACCATGATGGCTACTGCATTTCTTCTGAGGGATTCCTGCCCACAGTAGTAGATGTAATGGTCATCTGAGTTAAATTCACCCATTCCAGTCCATTTTAGTTCACTGATTCCTAGAATGTTGACATTCACTCTTACATCTCTTGTTTGACCACTTCCATTTTGCCTTGATTCATGGACCTGACATTCCAGGTTCCTATGCAATATTGCTCTTACAGCGTCGGACATTGCTTCTATCACCAGTCACATCCACAGCTGGATTATATTTTTGCTTTGGCTCCATCCCTTCATTCTTTCTGGAGTTATTTCTCCACTGACCTCCAGTAGCATATGGGCACCTACTGATCTGGGGAGTTCCTCTTTCAGTATCCTATCATTTTGCCTTTTCATACTGTTCATGGCATTCTCAAGGCAAGAATACTGAAGTGCCTTGCCATTCCCTTCTCCAGTGGACCAAATTCTGTCTCTCCACCTCTCCACCATGACCCACCCATCTTGGGTTGCCCTTCAGGCATGGCTTAGTTTCATTGAGTTAGACAAGGCTGTGGTCCTAGTGTGATTAGATTGACTAGTTTTCTGTGAGTATGTTTTCAGTGTGTCTGCCCTCTGATGCCCTCTTGCAACACCTACCATCTTACTTAGGTTTCTCTTACCTTGGGTGTGGGTTATCTCTACATGGCTGCTCTAGCAAAGCACAGCCGCTGCTCCTTACCTTGGATGAGGGGTATCTCCTCACCACTGCCCCTCCTGACCTTCAGCGTGGGATGGCTCCTCTAGGCCCTTAGACATACTTTAGTACTACACATGCATAGAGGCACACCTGTATCGTGCACATGTATGCTCTCTCTCTCACTCACACACTCATCACTGGAACTGTTTTCCTTTTAAGTCAAAGAATTACAAGCATAGGCACTTTGACCCCATTCATAAAATATGTATTAATGTAGTCAAGTGTGGGAATTTTGCTAGCTATTCTCATTTTGGGTCTTTTGTCATGGAATTGAAATACTTTTCTATCTTAAATTTGCTCTCCACAGATGTCTTGTAAAAAAAAAATTGAGAGCTGACTTTTGAGAATAATGTAGTTGATTTGACAAACTAGGCTTTCGCTTTTAGTTTAGCTACAGATAATATAGTTTTATAGTTAATACAAATGCAAAGTATGCCATTTCTTGACCTGCTACTTTGATTAAAATGTCAAGAAACTGCTTTAAAAATAGTAACGGAAGGATTTAGGAATGGGCTTGTCATATCAATGAGGAGTTGGCAGGAGGTAACGTAACATTAGCTTTATCACTGTTGTGTTACTTTCTTCTATAAGACTCACTGGTTGATAAGGCTTTATCAAAGGATATCTATATCATTTTGCTAAACACAAGATTCATTTGGTGAAAAACATTGGGCCAGTCATCTTGACTGAATGGGTTACTCAAATTAGACACACCAGTAACTGTGATAATGTTTGGATGAAGTCATATTTTAATTTGGAGTTTTCAGTTTAGTACTTTATTCAACATTCAGATTTTTGGATACTACCCTGACTCAGTGAACCAGTCTTTCTTAGAGTTCTCCCAAAATTATTCTGGAGCTCATAGTAAAGCTTGAAATCTTCTGCTTGAGGCCGCACTTTAATATTTGAATGCACAATGGTGTTTTGTGGGATAACAGGAAAGTTTTGGATTCGTATTAGAATTCTACCTAAAAAGAAATGATACAAACAAACTTATTTACAAAACAGGAAAAGACTTTCAGAGAATGAACTTATGGTTGCTGAGGGGAAGGTTGCAGGAAAGGGATAGTTAGGGAGTTTGGGATAGACATATACACACTGCTATATTTAAAATAGATAACCAACAAGGACCTACTGTATAACACAGGGAACTCTTCTCAGTGTTATGTAGCAGGCTGGATGGGAGGGGAATTTGGGGGATAATGGATAAATGTATATGTATGGATGAGTTCCTTTGCTATCCACCTGAAACTATTACAACATTGTTAATACTCCAGTACAAAATAAAAAGTTAAGAAAATATTAGAATTCTACATGTCTGTCTAGTTTTACTTCTTACTGATGATTTGATATTGTATAATTATTAACCTCCCTGAACATTTACTTTTTTCATGTTTACCCATTAGGGTTATTATTAGAAGCTGATATGATAAAAGTACTTTTTAATCAGCATGCTATCTATCATATGAGTAAGATGCCATTATTATTAATATTATAGTTATAGTTAATACAAACTGGATATTAATAACAATCCAGTAGATATAATAGAATTCTCTTTTCCAATATAATGTTATGCATTAAAAATCAATCTTTTGTCAAAACAAAAATGCATTTGAGAATATGACTAGGGTGGAAACCACACAGGAAGGCAGGTCAGTAGTGGTCAGTAGTGGTCTCAGGTCTGAGCTGGACCTGGACCGATTTGAGCAAATGATGGAAGTGCTTTGAAGCCAAGTAGAATCCAATGAGGACAACAAAAGGGTGGTACACATACAAAGAAATTAAACTGCACTGACAGCAAATGGAAAATGAATACCTTTACCTAAGTCTACCTAACAAAGACATAGAAGACTTAAAGACAACATGTTGAACATAAATCACACATTATTCTGGAGCAGTAGGCTGGACCTTGGAATGCACAAAGGAATATGAGCCTATCTATATGAGCCTATCTTTTTTTTTTTTCCCCCATAATGAGCCAGGACATGACTTCTTTGGGGCACTGAGTCTCGTTCTTGATTTCCTCATCACTAGCATTTATTTAGAATTAGAAGACAAGCACAAATGCAAGAAAATTTTTGAAAGGTGTAACTGGATTAGAGGACTAAAGGCTAGAGAGGAGAAAAATAAAGACTCCCTCCTGTGAATATTTTCCTCTTATTGAAGGGTAAGTATGAAATAAGTCAAGGTGCCACATGATCCTTTAGCTTGTCAATCAGTTCCAAGAAAAGGATCATTCTGGCCCCCTCCGTATCTCCTGAAATACCAAGAGCCCTCCGAGGTCATTCATGTATTCAGATACCAGAGGTACAAGGAAGACTGAGGCAGGTGTGGTTTGTCGTCTCAGGAAGCTGTGACTTGCCTGTCCCAGGCAGCATGTGCTACTGTAGATGGTGATCAGATGTGGCCACAGTGACTTTCCTCCCTACATCCACATCCTGTTGCAATGTGACTGCAGCTCCGAACATCAATAGGTGGAGTCTGTTTTCCCATCCTTTGAGTCTGGAACCTGTGATCACCATGGGAACATGCCTGGGCTAACATGAATGACAGAAGATGCGGATCCATGAAGAGCCAGCCATTCTCACCATGGCCACAAGATCAGCTGGCTGACAGCCCAACTAAGACTGGGGAGAACTGTCTATGTTAGCTCAGCCCAAATCACTGATCAATAGAATCGTAAACTAAGTAAATGGCTTCTTTCAGCCAATAAATTTTGGAATGATTTGTTATGCAGCCAGAACTGACTAAGTAGCCCTTACCTATCTATATGACTCAAAGTTTATTCTGGACACAAAACTTTCTTATAAGGTTTATTGAGTTACCTTGATAACTGCCACCTCTCCACTTGACTTTGCGTTGTAGGGACATGGTCTCAGTATACAGTTGTCAGAATACAGACACCCTGGGAAGGTTTGATATTGGATCTCTGATCTGCAGAATATGAAGTTGACTAATGTGCTTGAGATGTGACATAGATAGAATAACGTATTTCTTGGAGAAAATACAAAGACAAAGTCAGGACATAAATATCTACAATGGCATAAATTTAAGACAAGCAGTTAAAAAGTTAATATGAATCCAGTTAGCTCTGTCTCATAACATGATGGCTCATGAGTTAAAAGAAAAAAGAAAGAACAAAACCTGCCTGTCAGATACTGAATTTGTAAGCTAATCAACTACGTCCTATGTATTCTGTGTGCTCAGTTGTGGCTGATTCTTTGTGGCCTCATGGACTGCAGCCTCTCAGGCTCCTCTGTCCATGGGATTTTCCAGGCAACAGTGGAGTGGATTGCCATTTCCTCCTCCAGGGGATCTTCCCGACCGAGGGATCAAACCCATGTTTCACGTGTCTCCCTCATTGGCAGGCAGATTCTGTACCACTAACCCCACATAGACCATAAAGTCTCCAGTTTTTTCCTGAAATAATTTTACCATTTTGATATATTGTTGAAGTGATCATCAAAGGCTCGTATATTGTTCTAGATGTATGTGTGTAACTGCCTTGATTCTAATGAGGACACACCAGTGGAGATTCGTGAAAGAAATCCTTGATTTATCTTAATTTTCAGATATGTCAGTATGTCTTTTCCTCTTTCCCCAGCAGTGGCTCTTCTCTGCCCAACTCTCCCAGCTGGGCATTTTGGGAAAGCAGCCAGCTCCAGGGCTAATGTGTTTCTGCTGTTATCTGACACTGATGCTGCTTCATAGAGGCAGCAATGAAGATAAGCCCTAATTGGATGTATTTTTAAGGCAAACCTTTTAGTTACTCAGAACAGAGCTTCCCTAATTAGCTTCCTTTCTCCTCTCTCTGGCTGTGCAAGGACCACACGGATGTGGAAACACAGGATTTGGAGGGGACTCAAGGGCAGTGGCAGGACAGCTGGAGAACATTCATGGTGAACTCAGGAAACACGCTCCAGCAGACAGGCTGTCTTGCCCGGAGAGCAAGGCAAGTGAAGGATGCTGAGCGGATCAAATGTGATGAGAAGCCCCGGCAGTGGTCCAGGGTATAAGACCAATACCCACACTCCAAAGGAGAGGGAAGGCATGAGCTGGTGCTTAAGGAGAAAGAACTAATCCTTTGTAATGGCCATCGTCTTGTTCCCATGGAAATATATTTCTCCAATGTAAACTATTTGAACCATAGTTTAGGACTGAGAGTTTGAAGATGCATTCTTTAATGTATTATCCTCGCCTTAGAGAAAAATCTATTTAAATGCCTACCCTCTTTAAGTTATACACAAGATTTCCATAGCCACTGAGAAGGAGCTATGCTTAGCAAAAGGAACAGGCTTAGAGGTCTTGATGATGAAGAAAAAAAAACAAAAAGAAAGGAGCAGAGTAGGAAAACATTTCTTTCTGGCTTTCCTTTCGGAAATGGAATTAGAAATGAGACATAATAAGTTAATCATTTCCCTTTGGTTGGAAGTAGGTCTGCCATCATTACCTCATGCTCCCTAGGGCTTGCCAGTTCCTGGGTTCATTTGAGCGTGATTTAATATTGAGGGTATGAGGATTAATGTGCCTCTGACAGATCCATCTGGGCCATATTGCATTAGTCCTGCGGTCAGTTAGAAGGGTGAGCCTGGGTTGGGGTCGGTTTGGCGGCGGTAGTGGGAGAAGAGAAAGCAGAGATGAAGCAGCTGCATCTTAAGCTGCATCGGGCTCTCCTTCTGGCCCCTTGGTCGGGCTTCTGGGTGACTGTCATGGAGCCATCTGTTCCCATGGCTGCTCCCTGAACCTAGAAACTTGAAGCTTCTGACATGAGGATTTACTTTCACAGGGAGTTTGCATTTGAGCTCTGTGTTATAAAATTACATAAGCCACGATTTGGGGGATGCCGGCACCATTATTTGGAAATTTACTTGCTTACATTGATAAGTAAGTGACTGATTTACTTAACAGGTCAGAGGCCAAATTTTCAAAGCCAGAGGCTGAACAGGCAACAGTAGCCTAGAGACAGATGTTTTTCTCTTTTTTTTTTCTTTCTTTCTTTTTTTTTTTTTTGATTTCTTGTTTGATTATACTGCTGTGTGTAAATCTGGCCTCTTCCAGGTAGGCTTCCGTCTGTACTCTTTTATGTGTAGGGATACATCTTCCAGGAAATAGTCACTCCTTATGATATTAACCTCAGGGGGCATGTTGACTGGGCTTCCCAGGTGAGTTGGCGGTAAAGAATCCACCTGCCAATGCAGGAGATGCGAGTTTGATCCCTAGGTCAGAGGGATCCCCTGGAGGAGGAAATGGAAAACCCAATCCAATATTCTTGACTGGGAAATCCCAGGGACAGAGGAACTTGGTGGGCTACAGTCAGTTATAAAACTAATTTAGTTTATAACTAGTTTTTTTTTATTAGTTTATAACTAATACTGTTATAAAACTAATTTAGTTCTAAGAAGTAATAGGTTTGAGTTCAGATATGAAAGTTTACAAGTCAATGACTTCACAAAGTAAAGGTGTCCATTTGACTTTCTTTTTCCTTTTCTGGGACACTGGGAACATTGTCCCCCATTACCACAGTGGGCAAAATGCTGATGCTTTCTTTGCAACCACAGAACCAGAGCAGGACTGGCTTTGGAGAAGTGACAGGGACTTTACTTGGGGATAGAGGTAGATGCCACAGAAGCACTGTGGCAGAGCTAGTGGTCACTTAATTCTATACCCCTTGCTAAATTTCCCAGCCTCCTTTGCCCTTGGTTAGGGCTTTGTGACCAGTTTGGTCCAAAGGACTGTAGTTGAAAGTCAAATGTGTTATGTCAAAGTTAAGGCAGTTGAGAGTCTGTGCGCCTTCCCCTGTCTCTCTCTCTACTCATCCCCTCGCTGATCATCGTCGTCATGTTAGTCGCTTCAGTCATGCCTGACTCTTTGTGACCTCATGGACTATAGCCCGCTAGACTCTCCTGTCTGGATTTTACAGGCAAGCATACTGGAGTGGTTGCCATTTCCTTTTCTAGGGGATCTTTCCAACCCAGGGATCCAACCCGGGTTGTCCTGCATTGCAGACAGACTCTTTACTATCTGAGCCACCAGGAAAGCCCACCAGTTATAAAGGCCATCTACTCCTAGTGGAATATCCACGAGTTGAAGGAAGGCAGTGTGTCCTCCGCTGGGCTCTGTATTCTAGTGAACAAGAAATAAGACTTATATTAAGCTAAAGAAGAAGTGACAGGGATGTTAGAATGATATGCACGAAACACCTAACATTAGGGGAAATCAGGATCTCTTCTTCAATGTGCTGAAGTCATTAATCTTGCATAGACGAAAAGGCTGCGGCAACACAGACTTCTACCAGATTTATGGATTTCTAACTGGAATGTCTCTATATCTAAATGATTATGTGCAAAATACATAGCTTGGTTTATATAATGAAGTGTTCCTCGGCCACAGTGATCATAATTTCCTCCTCTCCTCCCTCCCTCCTTGTACTGACCTCCACCCCTGAGTTACTGGTCCACTTCTAATGGATTCTAATGTTGGACTTTAAAAAGCTCTGTAATTTTTATGTCATCCCTGGTAGGTACTAAAAGCTGCATACCTGATGGTTAGTCCTATCCACCGTATTGGCTGTGGAGGGGTGGTCTCTGGTGTTTTGACGAATTCGAGTGGAGTTTTGCTGCTCAATGGTGGAGGAAGTTGGGATACAGAACTCTCTGAAGCATCGTTTGAAGTTTTCATCCAGAAATGCATAAAGGACGGGGTTCAGGCAGCTGTTGGTATAACCTAGAGCAATGCAGAAATGCCAGGAAACGGTCTGGAAAGTAGTTTCCGGGATTGTGATCAAAGCTTTAATGATGACGTAGATGTGAATGGGCGTCCAGCAGACTATGAACACAGCCACAACTACCAGCACCATCCTGGTAATTCTTCTCAGGTTCCTGTCCTTTTCTTTGGAGCCAGAGAGCATGCGGACACTCTTGAGGCGTAAGATCATCAGCCCATAACACACTGTAATGATGAGGATAGGCATGATGAAAGCAAAGATGAAAACACAGATTTTTAGCAGATTTTCCCAGTACCACGTCGGGTGAGAGAATGTTAGTGTACAATCTATGGAACCTAGAGAAAAAGAATTATAAGGAAGAATTAGCACCAACATTTAATGCTATCATCAGGTGTTAATATTGCCATTTTGCTTTCTAATTTATAGCCTTGACCAGAGTTAACTTATGGCTCTCGCCACACAAATCCTGGAAGGAAGATTTAAAAAATTCATGGAAAAATACTCAGATCTCTGTTGATTTTTCCAAATATGTCATTTGGTTGTCCACTTTGATGATGTTATGTGTCTCTCGCCACGAGCTAGATTCTCTATGGAGTCTAACTTGACATAAAAATATAAGCACTGTCCAGACTCTATAGGAGTTTCCAGCTACTGGGTGCCTTCACTCCACTTTTTTTTTTTTTTTCCTCTTTTTTTGGCTTCTGAAGAGCTTGTGGGATCTTAGTTTTCCTACCCAGGGCACCACAGTGAAAGTGCCACGTCCTAAGCAATGAACCACCAGGAAATTCCCTTAACTCCTCTTTTTGATGGGTGGTTTATCATTCTGAAATGAGGTCTAAAAAGATACACTTGTCATATAGGCAGTCACTTGACATTTTCAAACAAGCCTCCACTTAATGTTCTTTGGGTCTAAGCTCTAATTACTGTTTAAAGATCTGTGTTCTTATGCTGCCATTGTTTGGATGAGGTAATCAGGAATGATTACAGTGCAGAGGAATCAGGAATGGATACATTTTGGTTTATATTCACCCTAAAATGTTCACTGGACTTAAACTTTTAGGGGAAAATTCCTACTTCAAAATATTCAAAAGTATTTTATGAGAAAGAATCATGAAAACTACAGTGTGCACAGCCCCAGACCACTCTGTAAATTCTGCTTGGGTCATGACGTCACCAACATATCTATCTGTACACTCTCCCCCGCCCAGGCCCGCAGCATCAGTCACCTTGCCGGTACTTTGTCGTTGCCATGAACATCACAGGCAGGCCAATGGCTGAAGAGAGGGTCCAGTTGCAGATGTTGATGATCTTGGCATTACGGGGAGTGCGGAGATCCAGGGCCTTGACAGGATGGCAGACTGCAATGTAGCGATCCACACTCATGGTGCAGAGGGTGAATATGCTGGTGAACATATTGTAGTAGTCTATGGAGATCACAATCTTGCACAGGATGGTTCCAAACGGCCATGTTCCCATCAGGTAATTGACACTCTGGAAAGGCAGGGTACTGGTTGCTAGGGCATCTGCCAGAGCAAGGTTGAAAATATAGATGTTGGTGGCAGTCTTCATTTTGGTGTACCTAGCAGATGAGGGAAGAAGCAGTGGTAGAGTCAGAAAAAAACCCCCATCAGTGTGAAACGCAATGAAGTTTTTAGTAAAAAAAAAATTAAAACTAAAAGGCAAAAACCAAACAACCCTCCCAAAACTAAAGCAAAAACAATCGCAAGGATTAGTGGAAAGCATCTGAGATTAGATATAAAGGAACTCCTTCAGAGTACTAGGTTGGCCATTTATAATCATGTGCCTATTTCTCTACTTATCCGTTTTGCTATCTGTAAAATGGTTATAAGAATAGCTGCCATACTGATTTATTGGTTTATTTCCTTTTTTAAAAAAATGTGCCAGGCACTGTGAGAAGTGTAATTGACTCAGGGAACTCTCAGTCAAGTATCTACACAGTGGGTAATAATACATTTAATTCTAAATAAGTAAGAGAAAATTTTCAGATATATAACTAAAACTATGGAACAATGTAATTGTACTATATGTGTGTGCTTGCCAGGTGGCTTAGTGAAAAGAATCTGCCTGCCAATGCTGGAGACATGGGCTTGATCTCTGAAGAGGTAAACCAATTTGATTGTAGCGTGCTTGTGTGCTAAGTTGCCTCAGTCATGTCTGACTCTTTGTGACCCCATCGACTGTAGCATGCCAGGCTCCTCTGTCTACGGGATTCTCCAGGCAAGATTAATGGAGGGGGTTGCTATTTCCTTTTCCAGGGGATCTTCCCAACCCAAATCTTCTGAAGTAAAAAATCAAAAATGAAATAAAAGATACCACTTTTAGGACCTTTGAGTAATTGACCTTGATGCTCAAGAAGTTTTAAGCTTTTTGATGTTGTTTATTAGCAGAAATTTCTCCCTCAAAGCAGAAAGAAAACAAAAATAAACCAACCTCCCCAAACCTTGCTAGCTATACCATAGCACACTTGACTGCATTAGTCACCATCTCAGGCAGGAGATGTACATTCCACAGCTTATATTTAGTACAATGTTTTATGTTAAATAATCAGTTTCTTTACTGTCAGTTTATGACTCATAATACTGCTAACCTTTTCTTCAGGCTCATCTAGCCCTATGTGCTTATTAATGTATGATTATTTCAGTTAAAAAAGCCTTTCCTCCTTTAGAATGATATGTTTTGTGAAACAAAATTAGGTTACAGTCTCACATCATAAAAGAAAAAGTGAATATTTATCTATAAAAGTTATTTCGCTTGGCATCTTATGGGAACAATGATGTTTAATTTTCTCCATGTATTCAAAGACCCTTCCTCTACAGATGGGCAGTATTCTTATCTCAGTTATTCACACTTTGAATCACAGCAACATATAAAAAGGGGTTCAGCAGTTTCCAAAATATGTGAAAGAATAATACAAGACTAAAGTTCTGAGAATTCCAGTTGCCTCCAGTATAGCTTCAAAGACTTCAGTCTAAAACAATAGTCTGATCAGAAAAGGGGTCATGTTGTCCAGCAAACATGAGCTTTTCATTTTGTTCTGTTCTATGTGGTAGTATGAACATTGCCCCTGGAAAGTGACATGAATGATTAGACTCACACTACAAGCTATAGGAGTGTATACACCAGAGTTAGCAAGCGTGCCAAAGAAGGGAGCTGAAGGAAGGGTCACCTTTGCTGTTCAGTTTACCTGGGTGGGTCTGAGTCGAACTCCTGGATGTCAACACACAATCCTTCACCCATCCTGTGGGCCTTTTACTTCTTACTGAGTCATAGATAAATTTGGTGGCAAAGTGGACAAAACAAACTGGGAGGGATAGGAGACATACTCCCAGAGTGTCTCCCCTGGACTATAGGGCCTTCCTGACATTGATCGTTCCTGCTATAGTCACTGAATTGGGTCTTTTCCTCTAGGTAGTGGGCCAACCTATTTTTCTCCTTCCTAGTTATCCTATGGAAATTTTCCTAATATGTATTTTTGAAATTTTGTTCTAAGTGATCTAGTAGCTTATTTGCAATATGAATCCAAATGAATTACTATAGAACTATTTAAAAAATATATTCTCAGAACCTTCAATGATTGATCCAGTAGAGTGATTTTTATGGAGCTTTCAGGTAATATATTAGGGAAAGGGTGTCAGGAAGCTCATTTCATGGGCAGCTCATCTATTCTTCTGTGCTCCATATGTATCTTTTGTTTGTAAATGTCCTTTCTTGTTGTGGCTATAATTCCTATTTATTTTCAAACCCGTCCTTCAAGCTATTTCCCCAGTTACCAAAACCTCATTGAATTTTGACCCACATGTACTAAATGAAGCCACCCTGAATTAATTACTTTTGCAATGAGATAGGCTTTGTAAACCTTTTGTTATTCTATTGTGTTTTTGAGTTAATTCTTGAGTTGTGATGACCCTGTCTTTGTCCAGAAACAAAAAAGATCAAGGATGCATGAAAACAGGATGAACTTCTCTGGTGGCTCAGGGTTCAAGAATCCATCTGCCAGTGCAGGAGACAGAAGAGATGTAGGCTCAATCTCTGGGTTTGGAAAATCCCCTGAAGGAGGAAATGGCAACCCATTCCAATATACTTGCCTGTATAATCTCATGGACAGAAGAGCCTGTTGGGCTACAGTCCATGGGATCATAAGGGGTTGCAAAGAATCATACACTACTTAGCATACACCTACCCAACCCACATTCCAGAATCCATCTTGCCAGTTTTGTATACCATCATGAGCTTCATATGGCTCTCTACCTATTTTCAGTTCAATTCAGTTCAGTCACTCAGTCGTGTCTGACTCTGCGACCCCATGAATCACAGCACGCCAGGCCTCCCTGTCCATCACCAACTCCTGGAGTCCACTCAAACTCACATCCATTGAGTCCGGTGATGCCATCCAACCATCTCATCCTCTGTTGTCCCCTTCTCCTCCTGCCTTCAATCTTTCCCAGCATTAGGGTCTTTTCAAATGAGTCAGCTCTTCGCATCAGGTGGCCAAAGTATTGGAGTTTCAGCTTCAACATCAGTCCCTCCAATGACTGATCTCCTTTAGGATGGACTGGTTGGATCTCCTTGCAGTCCAAGGGACTCTCAAGAGTCTTCTCCAACACTACAATTCAAAAGCATCAATTCTTCGGCACTCAGCTTTCATTATAGTCCAACTCTCACATCCATACATGACTACTGGAAAAACCATAGCCTCGACTAGATGGACCTTTGTTGACAAAGTTATGTCTCTCCTTTTTAATGTGCTGTCTAGGTTGGTCATAACTTTCCTTCCAAGGAGTAAGCATCTNTGGTGTCATCTGCATACCTGAGGTTATTGATATTTCTCCCAGCAATCTTGATTCCAGCTGGTGCTGCCTCCAGCCCAGCATTTCTCATGATATACTCTGCATAAGTTAAATAAGCAGGGTGACAATATACAGCCTTGATGTACTCCTTTTCCTATTTGGAACCAGTCTGTTGTTCCATGTCCAGTTCTGTTGCTTCCTAACCTGCATACAGGTTTCTTAAGAGGCAGGTCAAGTGGTCTGGTATTCTTATCTCTTTCAGAATTTTCCAGTTTATTGTGATCCACAAGGTCAAAGGCTTTGGCATAGTCAATAAAGCAGAAGTAGATGTTTTTATGGAATTCTCTTGCTTTTTCGATGATCCAATGGATGTTGGCAATTTGATCTCTGGTTCCTCTGCCTTTTCTAAAACCAACTTGAACATCTGGAAGTTCATATTTCATGCATTGCTGAAGCCTGGCTTGAGGAATTTTGAGCATTACTTACTAGCATGTGAGATGAGTGCAATTGTGCGGTAGTTTGAGCATTCTTTGGCATTGCCTTTCTTTGGGATTGGAATGAAAACTGACCTTTTCCAGTCCTGTGGCCACTGCTGAGTTTTCCAAATTTGCTGGCATATTGAGTGAAGCGCTTTCACAGCATCATCTTTCAGGATTTGAAATAGCTCAACTGGAATTCCATCACCTCCCCTAGCTTTGTTTATAGTGATGCTTCCTAAGGCCCGCTTGACTTCACGTTCCAGGATATCTGGCTCTGGGTGAGTGTGAGTGATCACACCATCATGATTATCTGGGTCATGAAGATCTTTTTTGTACAGTTATTCTGTGTATTCTTAATTTTTTAAGGAGTTCACAATAGAACCATCTGGGATGTATAGGATGTTTTTATCTCTTGGGGGGCTGATTTTCTGCCCTTTGTTGTTTTTGACAAATGGAGTTTTTCTTTTTTCTCTTTTACAGTAGTTTATAAACAGTAGTTTATCTGTGAAGAAGAAAGCTATCTAACTCTGCGAGGATTCAATGAGGCCCTTTTCTATGTTCAGCATTGTGCTTGGATACTTTTTCATATCTGTCATGATTTTTATATCCACTTACCCTCACATAGAAAAATTCAGTTTCAATAGAGAAAAAACCTCACAGTGTCATCTTTTGATATTCATGATTAATTGGATATATTGAATGAAATAAAGTCACTTGTCCTATATTTCGGGTTGTTATTTAGAAGAAGAAAGCAGACATATGAGTACCCACCTGAATCTCTCTTCTATTATCTAGACCATTCTGTTGTCTCAGGCAAGTGTGTGTGTGTGTGTGTGTGTGTGTGTGTGTGTGTGAGAGAGAGAGAGAGAGAGAGATAGAGAGATTGAAAACAAAATCTATGTTACACTCTCATCAGGCATTAACACAAAGAGATTATTTATTAGTTTATTATTTTCTGTTAAGTTCTCCACTAGCTTAGTGGAGCAAACAGGAGATTTCTCACTTTACTATAAAATATTCTAAAACATTTTATTTACATTTATTTCAAGTGGTCTTATGTGGTCAGTGACCAAATTTCCAATGAGTTTATGTTAGCAAAATGAGACAGGAGTATTCTTAGATCTCTGAGCCCTGCAAGCAGAAAAATGACTATTGTTTGCTAATTTGCCTCAGAAGAGAAGACCAAGCTAGATTTACAGGAAATTAAACAAAGACATGCTGCCTCCTTCTGCCCCTGTATCACCAGAGTGTAACACCATGGGTCTTTTTGACCGAGTGGTGCTCTCTCTTCATCTACACCTACTTTTTTTTTTTGCTGTTGTTCTCTGTATTCCTACTTTCTTCTTACTCCATGATACATTAATGACAATTCAATGGAAAAATAGCCTTCAGATGGAAAAGGGACAAAAATCTGCTTTCTTCAGGCAATGGATGTACTTTATAAATAGAAAATGTGAAACGAATAACTGATCATGTTTTTATTTTTGCATTTGGTGCTAGAAAAAATCAGAGCGAAATGTGTGGGTCCTTTTAATAATTGCATAGAATTCTAAAGGCACTAGAATCTAATATATTTCTACTGTTCTGAGTCTCCGGCTAATCTCATCATTTCATTCTCTTTTGGATTCCTATTTGCCTGTTTTCTTTTTCATTTCTCGTATTTTATTGCATGCATTTTAAAAGGCTCTTCAAATCCTCTTGTTGGAATTGGAAACTGAGGTGGAGGGTTGGCAGAGAACAGGGAGGCACGTCAGTGCAGAGGAAAGAGAATGAAAGCAGAGACTTCCATTATGGCCAAGAGGCTCTGTTTACTAACTTTTTGCATTACGCCTTTTGAAACTGCTTATTTCCTGCTTTTTCTTGGTTTTTGATTTCTGAAAATTTTACTTCAGAACATTTATCTCCTCAAAAGTTTACATGAAAAACCATGTTTTTTTTTTCTTGATTCCCATATTCTGTGATAGATAACATTGATGTACTATAGAAAAATATGATGCTAAATCCTCTGATGTATGTAAGCCATTGTCATTGAATGAAATATTCTTATATGTGACTTTAGATTTTTATTTCCTGAAATATTGATTTTCATCTCTTTAGACTGAATTACTTGAAAAACAGTATTAGAACATCTGCCTCAGCCTTTGCTTCATAGATGACAATGTTTTATTTTTATTCTAAAGGACTGGTTTTTAAAATTTAGAAACACTTTAGCTTTCAAGTTTGAGAGTGCTAAGAGAAAAGGAAATTCTCTTATTTTAGAATCTGAAAGTTTTGGACATAAAAAATAATCAAATGTGTTACCACTAATATCAAATTATGATATATCCCTAGGCATTTCTTTAATATTGAAGGAACAACAAGGAAAACTTCAAAATATAATAAAACAATTCTATCTATGTCAATATTAGAAAATTGCTTTTTGAAGAAGCTCAAGCATATGCTGTAGAATATACATTTTTAGAGTATAGACTATCAGTAGAATTATTGTCTACTACACTGAGCACAACAAACATAAAAATTTTGGTGATATGGTGCATATAACCACTCAATGCAAGTGTAATATGAAAGACATCATGAACAGAAAAATTTAAAACCATAATAGATTATCCATTCAGCATAGAATCCAGCACAAGATAGGCACCAGTAAATGAAACTGAATACAGGAAAAAGGGCTTGGGTTATTTTACTTTTTTATGGTAAAATGAAACAAATTTTTTACGGAACCAATGGCTTTTGAAGTAAAAGTGAACATGGAGTGTTCCTTTTTGCCTTGTCATTCGGTTGTCAAATTGAGAACTTTGGCCATAGAAAGTCATGGGATGATGAGAAGTGAGATCTGAGAGGGGCTTTGAGGATCACATCATTTGATCACCTTCCTTTATGGTGGAAGGAACTAAGCCCAGAGAGATGTACAAATGTTTGAGACCTTCTCTCTGCCCTTCCCTAGGCTCCATTTAAAAATGAAATGACCTTCTGTGCAGCAACTGCATTGCGTGCCATGCCATGTGTGTTTCTGGATGTGCATTGCTGATATACTCAGCCACCATGTAGCTAATTGAGGTAGGTACACAAAGGTTTTTAATCTTCTTTTCAAAGATGCCCATGCTGGGAGTGTACTGGGAATTCTGAGATATTTTCTCATTATACTGAATGTGGTAACAGAACCATATTTTTAAAGGAGAACCAAGTTTGCTCCTTTTCCTTTGTTTTACTCTCTTACAATCCATGATTTAAACCTATCAGTTCCGTATAGTTGACTTACAACCTCTCTCTCAAGTTCCATCACTATGTTGGGACATCTGTAATTTGCTCTAGGATTCTCAAGTGCAATGTCTCAGTTCAGTTCAGTTCAGTCGCTCAGTCGTGTCTGACTCTGTGACCCCATGAATTGCAGCATGTCATGCCGCCTCCCTGTCCATCACCAACTCCCGGAGTTCAGCCAAACTCATGTCCATCAAGTCAGTGATGCCATCCAGCCATCTCGTCCTCTGACGTCCCCTTCTCCTCCTGCCCCCAATCACTCCCAGCATCAGGGTCTTTTCCAATGAGTCAACTCTTCGCATGAGGTGGCTAAAGTACTGGAGTTTCAGCTTTAGCATCATTCCTTCCAAAGAACACCCAGGACTGATCTCCTTTAGAATGGGCTGGTTTGATCTACTTGCTGTCCAAGGGACTCTCAAGAGTCTTCTCAACACCACAGTTCAAAAGTATCAATTTTTCGGTGCTCAGCTTTCTTCACAGTCCAACTCTCACATCCATACATGATTACTGGAAAAACCATAGCCTTGACTAGATGGACCTTCGTTGGCAAAGTAATGTCTCTGCTTTTGAATATGCTATCTAGGTTGGTCATAACTTTCATTCCAAGGAGTAAGCATCTTTTAATTTCATGGCTGCAATCACCATCTGCAGTGATTTGGGAGCCCCC
>SJYQ01001587.1:723315-752907 GCA_006410935.1 Redunca redunca | reverse complement strand
CTTTTTTCCCATTTCTGGATCATGTTTTCCTTATTGACTTGTTAGAGATTAAAATGGATACTATAAATATTTCTTTCAGGCTGGTAGTGTTTAATTTTATTCATCATGGTTTTCTGTTTCTTAAAACTGTCAAATTTAATTCCTTTATGGTGTGTATATGTATGTGTTTTGCATCTATTTTTCATAAAGACTTTTCTTATTATGTGGTTGTTGAAACATTTTTGAAATTTCCTTTTAATAATTTGAAAATATAGATATTCTTCAGAATGTATTATTGATTTTTTAAAAAATGCAGTGCTTGCTTATTGTAAAAATAAATAATACAGGAAAGCACAAAGGAAAAAAAAAATGGAATACTAAATCCAGAGATAGCATTTTGGCTAACGTCCTTCTAAACTTCTTCTTATACATGAGAAGAGTAACATTCATTTATAGTGGCTACTGGCCTGGCTTTGCACTAAGCAAATTTATAACATTGAGGGGAGAGGCACTTTATCATCCCCATTTTACAGATGAGCAAACTAAGCCTGAGAGATCCAATATTTTACTCAAAGTTATAAAGCCCGTAAGTGACAGAACCAGAGTTACCCCGAGTCTGTTCACTCATGCATGCTGCCTCCCTGTAACACACAGAGAATCCCTCAGGTAGAATTTGAGTCTTGCAGCTCTTCCAAGCCCAGCACACAGGAGACACTAAAAAAAATGCTTATTTTATTTGGTTATCTAAAAAATGTATTTGATCCGTCTCAAAAAAACAGCTGAACATAACTTTATCCTTGGTATGAAAAATGACAGTTCCTCTCCTCCCATCACATTTCTATTGTTCATGTGGTCATCTTCAGCATTTGTCACTTGCCTCTGAATTTATAATTTGAGAGTAATGTCGTCAGCAACCCTTAACACTACTGATCTCGCTGTTCCATCATTTGCTCTTTTCAAAAGGAGTAACTTATCCAGTTTATGTGTTTAGGATGAAGAGCTGGTTATGTACAGCTCTGCCACTTTTCCTCTCTCTCTCTCTGAAATTCAACTGCTAAAAGGGAACATGGAATATTCCAGTGATCCAGGTTCCAAACTGTAAAGGGGCTGGTCCCCACATGGGGAGGTTGCCAGTGGGCCAGGCCTGTGGGATACTGTATTTCATTCTGGGTTTATAGTTAAGAAGCCATTATTATTGCATAACTATGTCACATCAGCTAAGTATTTTTCAGTAATAAAGTTGACTTTTTTCTTTGCTGATTCATTTTGTGCTATCTCTCAGTTGGTTCAAACAGCAGAGAAAGAAGGAGTGACATTTAATAGGACTGTTTAAACATTCATATTGCCTACTGGGAACTTATCTATAATTTTCAAAAATTTATTTCATTGATTTATTGATTTTTAACTTGTGTTCTTTAAAAAAAAAAAGATTTCTGAAAAGTGGAGTAAAGGGGCCAAAAGTAAAATTTTGTGCCTGTTCTCAGTCATCCTAAAAATGAAAGATTATTTTGTATTCACTTTGAGTATTTAATAAAGGCAAATCTTGTGCTATTTATGAATTTGAGAATAAATTTCAACCTTTTGCAAAGCTTGCACATGAAATCTTCGTGCTATGTAATATATGTGTGTATTGTATTAGGATTACCTGTTTAGTTGTTTTTCTGTAAGTTTGTGGAGTATAGTGAACAGACTCAATCTGTACTCTGCAATGTGTCTGTCTGAACGACAGAATTGATTCTCCTGACCCCAAAGCCCACATCTACATAATTTCTTTAAATTTGAAATTCCCATTCGTCTCATGTTTTTAAAGTATTCCCTACTCCTTAAGAACAAGTCAAAAATAAATTATACCTCCCCATCCCATGTCATCTTATCTTTCCCTGATTGATCACCATTTTCCCCCCTCCCCTATTGCCAAAGGAAAAGAGCAGATGACGTGTGAAAGTAGTGAGGCTGAATGATAGAGAGAAAGAAAAGAAGCCCTGACAGCTTTCAGGAAGCAAGTCTAGTTACTGACAGCTGGGTTGTGATATTTCTTTGTGGAACACAATTCTATAGCATATCAGCCTCAGAGGAGAACTCTTCATGATTGATTGTGATGCAATAAGATAAAAACAGGTGGATTCTATAATCATGCCTGGTTAGAAATAAAACCAAAATCATTCAGAACCACAAAAAGGCAGACATCTCCCTTTCCTGGCTGACATTAAGTGACAATTGCTTATTAGTCAGTGGTAACTCTAGCTCTACTCTGCTAATTCTGCCTCCTATATTAAAAAAATCTTTGATGCCCATGTGTCAAACTCCTCTTGTTCTGAGACAGCATCCTATCCAGACAGGGCTCTGATTTCTTGAATCCTCTTCTAAATCATCAAACAAAAATTAAAATCCCTGTGATTCTGCTGCAGCAAAATTAATGTCTAATTTCATTTGCCTCTAGGTATATTCCCAGTGGCTTTTGGCTGGTAGGCATTGATAGTAGAGTGTGCTCGCATCAGGAGGGATCAGCAACAGCGGGCCAACAGCAATCAGCAATTGGGGGAAGCCACACGACTGAGTGACTTCACTTTCACTTTAGGAATCTTCCAGTGATGTCCATGGATGGGCTACAGACTACTTGGAGGGCATGGTAGCTACAACAGCTGTCTGCACCCTTGCAATCTTGGCAAATACCTTTACCCAGTGTCTATCTGTAGCAGGCAGAATCCGTTCTTGGTGGACCTGGGGGCTTTGAGAGCTCACATTGGATACTATCTCACCTTTTTTCAGGGCTCCTCGCCTCTCTCAGAGCCTACGATCATGCACTGCTTCCTTAGCTGCATCCTCAGGGCGCCTGAGGTTAACTCCTCTCATCTGTGATGCATTCCACCCCTACAAGGACTGTTCATTGTGTGTCTTTAGGGCTAGATGTCCCCAAAGCAAAGACCTACTTGCCCAATTGTAGTCATCTGGTTTATATTTATCAGGTTTATTTTCAATATCTTTCAGAGATATTTTGAACTTTAAAATGATTATCTGGGGCTTCCCTGGAGGACAGGTGGTTAAGACTTTGCCTTGCAATGCATGATCCCTGACTGGGGACCTAAGATCCCACATTCCTTGAGGCCAAAAAATCAAAACATAAAACAAGCAATACATAAAAAAGTTCAATGAAGACTTTAAAAATGGTCCACTTAGGGGAAAAAAATGTAAAATGACTATTTAATGTTCTTTTAATTAAAATCTTATGTGATAGGAGCTTAAGAAACAAAAATTTTACCTTTCAAGGTACGACTATACATTTGTGGCAATTCTCTAGTCATACCAGTTGTTTACTTAATCTTAAAAGCAAGACCAACCCTGTTTAAATACTGTGCATCTACATAAGAGTGAGTAACTAAAGCTACATTGATTTTTCCACTTTCTCCAAATTTGACTTCTTAATCATGTTCAGAGTAAGAAATTTCAGCATAGCATAGTAGAAAGAATATTGGATTTGGAAATGGGGATACACAGGTCTGAGGGTCTTCTCTGGTAGCTCAGCTGGTGAAGAATCCACCTGCAATGCAGGAGACCCCAGTTCAACTCCTGGATCGGCAAGGTCCGCTGGAGAAAGTATAGGCTAGTCACTCCAGTATTCTTGGGCTTTCCTTGTGGCTCAGATGGTAAAGAATCTGCCTGCAGTACAGGACACATGGGTTTGATCACTGGGTTGAGAAGATCTCCCGGAGGAGGACTTGGCAACCCATTCCAGTATTCTTGCCTGGAGAACCCCATGGACAGAGGAGCCTGGAGGGCTGCAGTCCATGGGGTCACAGAGTCAGACACAACTGAGTGACTAAGCAAAGAAGAGCAAAGAAGAGCAAACAGGTCTGAGCACAATGTCTTGTGACCTGGGGGAAGTGGCTGAGCTTCAGTTCTCATAGCTGTAAAGAGGTTATTATGTTACCACTAACAATAACCATTAAAACAAATTAAACTATGATGGTGACATGTTATTTTTTGAGTATTATAATTATAGCTGGTATTTACTGAATGGTTACTCTGGGTTAGGTATTGCTGTAAGCAGTTAACTTGAATTTTCTTAATCTTTGTAACAGACTTATAAGTTGCACATTATCACTTCTTTTGTCCATGTATAAGCCAACTTTTATGAAGCTTAAATAACTCTCAAGAATAGCTGTGACAGAGGCAGAATTTAAATCCATATCTGTTATAGTTTATGCTCTTTGTTACATTACACTGCACAGTATGTACCATGTGATGAAAGTTTTTTATGTGAGAAATAATAACTTTTATAAAGTACAGTAAGGCTTCAGTTCGGTTCAGTTCAGTTCAGTCGCTCAGTCATGTCCAGCTCTTTGCGACCCCATGAATTGCAGCATGCCAGGCTTCCCTGTCCATCACCAACTCCCGGAGTTTACCCAAACTCATGTCCACCGAGTCGGTGATGCCATCCAGCCATCTCATCCTCTATTGTCCCCTTCTCCTCCTGCCCCCAATCTCTCCCAGCATCAGAGTCTTTTCCAATGAGTCAACTCTTCGTATGAGGTGGCCAAAGTACAAACACTTATATATACCTTTGTGTAAACTGATGCTCACAAAAATCTTACTAGTATCTAAAACAACTATGATCATTATCTTTACTTTTTAATGAAATTTCTTTTTTAAAATGTTAATTTCTAATATTGTATCTTTTAAAAAAACACTTTGGCTACACCGTGTGGCATGTGGAATCCTAGTTCCCTGACCAGGGATCAAACCCAGGGCCCCTGCATTGGAAGTGTGGAGTCCTAACCATTGGACCACCAGGGAAGCCCTTATCCTTATTTTAAAGGGAATTGAGCTTTAGAACAGTTGTCAGGGGCAAAAAAGCTTAATGTCGTACACTTGAAATATTTGGGTGCTTGATGCTATGCAAGTAAAGTGTCTGGACAGTTTGAATTTTTTCACTGGGAGTGTGTGTATGTGTCCTGTAGATAGAACCTTTCACTGCATTTAATATCAGCACATGTTGGAGAGAATGATACATTAGGATACTGTGTAGGAAGTTGAAATAAGAATGTTCTCATTGCTCCTGAGTTTTGCACCAGAGATTTAATTAAGATCTGTGAAGACTCAATTTAAAATTCCATTTGTCAGAACTGTTGATGAGCATTCCCTGTTTATCCCCTTTAATGTGTCATAGCACCTGCTGATATCTAAATATTTTGGCTTTCAATTAATTTCTGCAACAGTAGCTGTCCAAAATCTTTTAGGACCAATTGAAGGAAATATGAAGGTAATGCAATTAATTAGTGCCTGGAGATCTTGGCTTATGTAAAATCGTGTATTTATAATAACTATTTGCCACCCAAGAAGTATATAATCCTTTATAACTTAACTATCATGTTGACCTGGGATTTTTATTGGAAACAAAAAACAATGTGCTGAGATCTTTTAAAAAGTATTTTCAGGAAGAAAGATTTTTGGTATTTTTCCTTCCCCTGTGGAGAATTCAACAGCACTTATTAGGAGAAAACATAATTCATGAATAGACTGGTTATTTGGCAAAGCAGATAAGTCCTATTAATTTTTAAAATTTGAAATTTTAGGTTTCTGGTGCATCAAGAGCTATTAAATCAACATAGAATTATCTTTCAACTGGGACTAAAATCACTTGGCACTAACAACATTTTTAGTCACAGATTAATGTATGTAACAGTATTTTAAATAGGGAAACTGCAAACATGATCTTGAATTATCTTTTGGTGGAAAAGCTCTTTAATGCAATATTTTATCACTTTTCAGGATTATCTATTACTTTTGAAAATTTCTCCCCTTTTATTTTTATTTTTTGCATTTTTTCCTTATATCATTGTACATTCATTTCTTTCAGAATCTGAGGAATATAGAAAGTAAAATACAAATCACCATAAGTTTAATAGGTAGAGACAAACTTTGATAACATTTTATGTTTAACACTCTATGATCAGAGTTATATATTTCACATTTCTTCTAGCTTAAATACTTATATTGGACTTTATGTATGAACTAGAATATCAAGCATTATAGCAGGTTTTTAATTTTCATAGCTACATTTATATTTTCAAATTAACTTATTTCATCATAAAACCCTCTGAGTGTCAACACTGAGTCAAACATGCATTTATTTAACCCCTTTTTATTTTTGCCAAGTACTGTGCTGGGCAGTGGTTCTCGACTGAAACGTATGTTGGAGGGGCATTCAGTACGGTGAGAGACCAGAAAGAAGTGTTTTCCAAACAGTATGTGAGGTTTTATGGCACAGGAGCTGGTGACGTGGCAGTGTTGGAAGAAGTATCTCACCTGTATTCAGGCTTTAGGAAAGATACAATTATTCAACATTTGTTTCATCACATGTAGAGTGCCCAGGGAACTATTAAATTTGCTTCTCCAGTCACCTATCTGGCTCAGGCTGTCAAGGATTTTGTCTCTGATTGTGGCAGGAAGGGGTTAGTAGAAGACTGACTATAAATAAGTCTGTCTATTGTTTGTTTTTCAGAAATAAATGTAAATCCATTTGTTTTCCAGTTAGTCTGTTTCCCAGAAACAATTACAAACCTATGTTAAATGCATTTAATTTAGAAATTTTACTACCATTTTGGGCTTCCCAGGTGGCGACAGTGATTAAAAACCTCCTTGCCAATGCAGCAGATATAAGAGACACAGGTCTAATCTCTGGGTTGGGAAGATACCCTGGAGAAGGGCATGGCAACTCACTCCAGTATTCTTGCCTGGAGAATCCCATGGACAGAGGAGCCTGGTGGGCTACAGTCCATAGGGTCCAGAATCTGACATGACTGAAGAGACTTAGCACATATGTGTTATCGGTTTAGTTGTTCAGCTCCTCAGTCATGTCCAACTCTTTGTGACCCTATAGACTGCAGTGTGCCAGGCTTTCCTGTCCATCACCATCTCCCAGAGTTTGCTCAAACTCATGTCCATTGAGTCAGTGATGCCATCTAACCGTCTCATCCTCTGTTATCCCTTTCTCCTCCTGCTTTCAGTATTTCCCAGCATTAGGATGTTTTCTAATGAGTCGGCTCTTCACATTAGGTGGCCAAAGTGTTGGAGCTTCAGCTTCAGCATCAGCCCTTCCAATGAATATTCAGGATTGATTTTCTTTAGAATTGACTGGTTTGATCTCCTTGCAATCCCAGGGACTCTCAAGAGTCTTCTCCAACACCACAGTTCAAAAGCATCAGTTCTTTGGTGCTCAGACTCTCACATCCATACATGACTACTGGAAAAACCATAGCTTTGAATAGATGGACCTTGTTGGCAAAGTAATGTCTCTGCTTTTTAATGTGCTGAGTAGGTTTGTCATAGTTTTTCTTCCAAGGAGCAAGTGTCTTTTAATTTCATGGCTATAGTCACCATTTACAGTGAGTTTGGAGTTCAAGAAAATAGTCTGTCATTGTTTCCATTGTTTCCCCATCTATTTGTCATGAAGTAATGGGACCGGATGCCATGATCTTCGTTTTTTGAATGTTGAGTTTTAAGCCAGTTTTTTCACTCTCCTCTTCACCTTTATCAAGAGGCTCTTTAGTTCCTCTTCACTTTCTTCCATAAGGGTGGTATCATCTGCATATCTGAGGTGATTGATATTTCTCCCAGCAATCTTGATTCCAGCTTGTGCTTCATCCAGCCTGGCACTCCACATGATGTACTCTGCATATAAGTTAAATAAGCAGGGTGACAATATACAGCCTTGATGTACTCCTTTCCCAATTTGGAACCAGAACATTTTTCCATGTCCGGTTCTAACTGTTGCTTCTTATCCTGCATATAGATTTCTCAGGAGGTGGGTAAGGTGGTCTGGTATTCCTATTTCTTTAATAATTTTCCATGGTTTGTTATGATCAATACAGTCAAAGGCTTTAGCATAGCAGAACTAGATGTCCTTGAATTCTCTTGCTTTTTCTATCATCCAATGAATGTTGCCAATTTGATTGCTGCTTCCTCTGCCTTTTCCAAATCCAGCTTGAACATCTGGAAGTTCACGGGTCATATACTGTTGAAGCCTGGCTTGGAGAATTTTGAGCATTACTTTGATAGTGTGTGAGATGAGTGCAATTGTGCAGTAGTTTTAACATTCTTTGCAGTGCCCTTCTTTGGGATTGGAAGGATAGGATTCCAGTCCTGTGGCCACTGCTGAGTTTTCCAAATTTGCTGGCATATTTCATTTTACTGATAGTGGATAATTATCCTTTTTACCAGTATATTTTCTTCTCTATGAAGTGGGACTTCCGTTTCTTGTCCTAAACTTTGTGCTTTTAAATATCTGTGAAATGGTAA
Organism: Redunca redunca; assembly: GCA_006410935.1. Lineage (NCBI taxonomy): Eukaryota > Metazoa > Chordata > Mammalia > Artiodactyla > Bovidae > Redunca > Redunca redunca. The sequence continues at coordinate 744,630 of SJYQ01001587.1, read as the reverse complement.
GTCCATAGCAAAGGCCAGAAAAGTCCCTTAGTCACCTAGGGTGACCTCTCACATGACACAACACTGAGATGGATCTGAATTTATTAGTCTCACATTATCTTGAGATTTCTCTTCTTCGTGTCCTGGGAAGAGCCTCACTACTGTTCTAATATCATAGCTATGGTCATCTCCTTTCTTCTTCTGGGGAGTCATACATCCATTGGTTTTTCAGGGGGAAAAACATCTGTCCATTGAGGATCCCTCTCACAATGTTTGTCGGTATTTAGTCTATCCTCTTGATACAAGAAGCAAAATTCCATACCTTAGTTCTCTCCCTGGATAATTCATGTTCTTCAATCTGCTTCTAAAGTGTGGAAGGTGAAGTGAAGTAGAGTGGAGTCTTTGGGAAGACTTTGGCCATAGAAATGGAATAAAATAGGTTTCTACATCTTTTCATAAGGACATGAGAAGCAAAGAAAGAATTAAAGGCGAGAGCCATGTGTGAGAAGGGAGGCTTGTCAGTACTTCAGACATCTGCTTACCTTATTTAGGCTCTCTGGAGTTAATACTGACGTGCCTGGTTACTTTCACTTGGCAGTAACTCCAGTCGACTTGCCCCGGGTTGTCCGTCTGGTGTTTTGCTCAGTAGAGAGACAGAGGAATGGACTAAGATGCTTTTCTTTGAATTTAATTAGGCAGATGATTTAGCAGAATCTTTCAGTCAAAGTGTATCTTTTCCTACTGACTGGTTCTTCTCAAATTCTTCCAGAATTTATTCTTCCAGACCCAATATTTTCTCAGTCTCTCTTATCTCTCAATAACCCCTCTCCCATTTGGATTCCTGGGGACAACGAAATTGGAGAAGGAAAAGGCAAGGACTCCACAGACCTAGGTTCTCATCTCAACTTGAATATGGAAAATATTTTGCTCCCCAATTAAGCAAAAACTACCCATGTTATAAGAATTTCACTTTGGAAAATTCCAAGTTTCTTTCAGCTGTTAACACTCAGAGAAACAATGTTCTAAAAGTTCTTGTTTTGGCAAACCAGAAATGGGACACTGAAACACGGAGGGCTGAAATAAGCATGGCATTAACATAACAGTATAATCAGTATAATTCAATGTACTGAAACATTTCAGTTCCATTATGTCCTATTACCCTTTGTTACTCTGTTAAATTCAGGGATAGGAGAATTTTTTTTTTTTTTTTTTTAAAGATAGTCTCATCCTCGGGGTGCTTACAATTTAGCAATTTTGTAAATTTTGGAATTTTTTTTTTTAAGAAATGTAAAAAGGATCACTAAAATAAAGGGAAACTTGAGAATGGCCTGGTGTTTGGCTGTGTAATAGATTCAAAAAGCCTAGTTCGATCTGTCACTTGCAGTACTGAGATTGGCACCCTGGCTGTCTCCTGATCAGTTTATTGATGTGAATTGTTAGCATATGCTGCTCACAGCATAAAATGATGCTTCTGGGGACCACGAAAAAGAGTACCTTTATATCACAATTGAGTATTTGTAGTTAGAAGTTCCACAAATAATTAATGGATTTTATTTTATTTTTTTCAGGTTGAAGGGCAGACTCAATCAGAGACCTGAATCCAGTTATCCCAGAGACAGAAGTTCAATCCAAAATGTCACAGCTTAATATGAAGGAAAACCTCCAGATTTTGACCTCTCAAAAGCTAACTTTCCTATTTTCTTTATTCTCATTTCAGCGGGGGCACAGCCCCACAATAAAGAAAAAGTCATGAAGAGGTTATCAATTAGGGAACGTTCTGAGAAGTATGATAGGTAAGATAATAGGCTAGTCAGTCATCCTAGTGAGACCTCAAAAACTAGCTCGATGAAACTAAACATAACAGTTTAGAAAGACCTTAAGTTTCAAGGCCATGTAGGTCTTGTTTTGGATCTTAGTACTATCATTTATTAACTGGCAAATTTGGGCTTATTACTTAAATTTTCTGAGATCTGCTCTCTTCATTTGTAAAACTTGAAAGATATCAGTATCTCCCTTAAATGGTTGATGTAAAGATGAAAAACATTTCAATAGTATGTTTAAAGATTATTGATATGGAGGCTAATGTATACTGTAACTTTCAACAAATGTTAGCTAAAGTGATGATGATGACGATGCCTCTTACGGGTTTCAAATTTAATGAAGCAGATACTCTGTGCTCTGATAAGACAGAGGTTAAATGTTTATATTTATAAAAGTGTTAATTTTGCTCTGCTTGTATTGATTTTTTAGAATGTTTTCTCTTGTGTGCTAAAGGTAACTGATGCATCAAAACCTAGATTTTTCTAAAATCACAGCTATTTTCCTTGACCCCTTCCCGCCAATGATTTGATATGTTTAACTTCACATCTTCATCTATCTTGACTAGAACGTTGACTAGAATATATTATTTTCAAATATCAGCTTATTTATTTATTATTCAAATATCAGATTATTTCAAATATCAAACAACTGGGTGGGCAGAATATCTCAGCTACATCAAAGCATGAATTCTATTATTGTTCCAGGAGACTAAATTTTCTGATAAAGGACATATATCTTTTTGTAAAATATGTTTCAAAAAGCAATTAAAGTAAGGGTGTGTGAAAGGGCATGCTTATTCATTCATTCATATGTTCTTATTTTTGAGTTTCTAAAGTGTTGAAAAAATAGTACTCTTGAGGAAATTATCATTGGTTTGGTTTATACATCTTAATAAATGCTTTGTGGCATTGACTCATGTACCAGTGTCTTTCATGGAAATGTGACACATTTATTTAAAGACTGAAAACTTCTATTTATTTTCAGAGTAATGATCCTTTTTCAAAAGATGACATCAATTTCTCCTTTGATACTTGTACTGTAAATTCCACAAAATGGATAGCAATTTTGAATAACAGAAGATTTGAGCTTGACTTCTAACTTAAGCTCTCTGCTGCCTGTGTTTCTGAATGACAGGGTGTTCAGAAATAAAATAGACATTGTTTCAATGCAGGGACACACTGAGGAATGTCTTACAGCAATGGTTCTTGAGATTTTCTTCCTGTGAATCCCATTCATTCCAGACTCCACTCTGTCACTGCATTATTCTTCATACTTGTGGAATATTTGTAATATCTGCTTTGAGAAATATTTATAAATCCTAGTCAATGGGGTTCTCTTTCACTGTTCTATGAAAATTAACCAAGTCCCACTCCACTCACTTTTCTTTATCTTGTCTCTGAAACATAAACAATATTTTTAATGAAATTTGGAAAATTAAATGAAGACTTAAGTTAAAATGTATCCCATTGCAGTAAACCTTGGGAAGAGTGTTTGTCAGATAGTATGATTGAAGAACCCTGGGTTAGTTACCATAGTCCTACCTTTGACATTTATCAGCTGGTGAAATGGTTTAATTTTCTCCACTAGACTGTACTTTTAGAGATATGTAGAACCTCATCTGGGCTTCCCAGGTGGCTCAGTAGTAAAGTATTCATTTGCCAATTCAGGAGATATAGGTTCAATCCCTGGGTTGAGACCATACCCAGGAGGAGGCAACCATTCCAGTATTTTTGCCTGAAAAATCCCATGGACAGAGGAGCCTGGCAGGCTACAGTCCATGGGGTTATAAAGAGTCAGACATGACTGAGCGACTTAGCATGAGAACTCAGTCTGTTTTTCTCAATGGTATATTTTGGAGCCTCTAACAGGGTGCTTTGGAAGTAGTGTTCAACAAACATGAGCTTCAAATTCATCTTCTTTAGTATTAGTTTGGTTTACAATGTTTTTCCCTGTCTATATGCATATTCTTTATATGTTTTATTTTGCAGTGTAGTTAAATAAGCTTTCTTTTGTCATTAGAAGGAAAGACTGTTTGAAGGATCAATATTTCCTGCTTTTAATAACACCTCTTAGTGGCCTTGGATCACCAACATTACCAGAAACATGCTCATATTCAATTCCATTCAACCCATGTGGTTTCCTCTTTAGAACTGATGGGGACTGAGTAAGTATGAAATTATAATGTTGACAGTAATTTCCCTTGTTCTTTTTGGCAGGCACAATCCAGGTCTGATATTCAGGTTATACTGCCAGCAGCATTTTTCAATTAGCATTTAATACTCCCCCACAATATGCTCAACCTTTCGCTGGCACTGAACCCAGTGTTTCAGTGAAAAATTGCTCAGAAGCAAAGGGCTTTTCTTTCGTTGATCTCCTTGTTCCCCTACAGTTTCTATACTTGGAATACTCTCAGCTTTCAGGGACACTGTAGATCTCAAAGATGCTATTTTCTACGTTGTGCTTGCTTTATTTGTAGTGTTTACTGCTCTGATTTTAAAGGTGACAGGCATTGCCTTGCAAGTCCTAGAAAAATCTATTATGAAGGTGTTAGGGATAGACATTCACACAGACTCACTGTACCATCATTAATGCATCCTCCATGAAGAGTTCTATTTCTTCACTTATTTTAATGTGATTAGTGAGTCAGACTCTAACAGAAGCCAGGACTTTTTGCAAAGATGTTATTTTAAATTTCTAAATTTTCAAAGCTTGTATGTAGAGGACACCACTATTATAAGTTATTTTTTCTAATTCAAGTAAACTATTCTGCTGAGTAAAAGGGAGTTTCATCATATGAAGTCTGTGTTTAGACTTAGATTCTGCCTTAGACACTTTGACTATAATACCAGTTTAAATGTGAAACATCTAAGTTAAAAATAGATATTTCCCTCCCCCAAAAATTGGTTTGTGTCTTTTTTCTCTATCAAACTTTTATATAATATAGAGAGACTAATCAATAGGGAGCTGAGTAAATTGTGGTTAAATGTCCTTAGAATTCTGTTCACATCATCTTAGTGCGAACAAAATGAAATTAGAGTAATCCAGGGCATTGGAATGAATCAAAGAATGACAGCAGGGACCTCATGCAATGCCTTGCCTTACCTCTGCAGAAATTGTGATTCCAAAAGGCTAAGCTGTATTTCAAAGTGTAATAATATGATTGATTTATGAGAAGGCACGAATACTGAGTGAATGTTGAGACCCTGCATGCTGATGAGTGAACCCAGTGGGAGGGAAGAGAAGAAATTCCCAGAAGGAAGGAAAGTGAAAGTGAAAGTCACTCAGTCCTGTCTGACTCTTTGCCACCCCATGAACTGTACAGTCATTGAAATTCTCCTGGCCAGAATACTGGAGTAGGTTGCCATGTACTTCTCCAGGGGATCTTCCCAACCCAGGGATCAAACCCAGGCCTCCCACATTGCAGGCAGATTCTTTTACCAACTGAGCCACCAGGGAAGCAAATAACTAAACTGCTTACCCTTATATAGCACTTTTAGAATTTATTGCACATTTCCGTATATCTTATCTAATTTGGACCTAGACTCCAAATGCGGTTGAATGTGATTACCATTCCTTTGGTAAAGTTAACTAGTGAGACTCAGGGAAGCTCTGTGGCTCTGATAACTAGTGAGAGGCCGAGATTCAAACATGAGTCTCCTCGTCCTAAGGTTAGCACTGTGTCTGCGCTAGAACGCCTATTATTAATGGAGCCAATTGGTCAATTTCAGGGAGGTTTTTAAGACATCCTGGGCTTTTGCTTTTCAGGGAGGTAGTTTAATTTACTATTTATTCTATAAACAGCTTCTTAACATTCAGAGAAATCAAGCATATGGACAGATCTCTTAAACCTCCTTGCCCAGCAGGACTGTTTTCTCCTCCATGAAACAGACATCCAGATCTGTGCACCTCAATCTTGACTGTACACTAGACTCATTAGACTCACCAGGGAAAGTTTTAGATCTATCTATGCCCAGGAGCTATGCCTGGAGTGTCTAATTTAATCAGTCCTAGGTGGAAACGGGTTTTCTTTCTTTTTTAAAAGCCTCCCCAGGTGATTCTAGATTTCCCTGCTGGTCCAGTGGTTGAGAATCCACCTGCCAAAGCAGAGAACATGGTTTGATTTTCAGTCAGGGAACGAAGATCCCACATGCCATGGGGCAACTAAGCCTGTGAGCCGCAACTGCTGAAGCCTGTGCACCCTCAAGCCAGTGCTCTGTGATGCAAGGAACCACCACAGTGAGAAGCCCGTGCACAGCAAGGAAGAGTAACCCCAGCTCTCCATAACTAAAGAAAGCCCACATGCAGCCAAAATAAATCCATAAATAAATAAATAAAATAATTAAAAAAAAATCCTTCATAGTTTATTCTAGCATGCAATCAGTATTGAGAACCACTGAAATAGGAGATCTGAGAGATCTTCTTGGTGTTTAAGTGTGTTGCAAGGGTTTCTGCAATATCTCGGGTGCTCCATGAGTTAACTCAAAGGAGACTCAAATTTGATTATTCATTTTATCTTGCCTGGGTTTCTCACTAGAATTTAGCTCCAAAAATCTCACATAAATTCTGGGAACTGTAGCATTCTTCAGCTAGACTATCTTACTCATTCAGTCGGAACACTCCCTAACTCGGCTCTCCTTGTGGTCTTGAACCTAGTGGCCACCCAGCTGATCTAAAGAATTCCTGGACATTCCAGAAAGTTTTCTCTGAGCACAAGTAATCAAAGAAGCAGTCATTTGAATACAAATGGGGACTGAATTAAAGACGTGAAATCAGACAAGGAAGAGATTCCTGGGAATTTTAGGAAATGACTGAGCAAAACCAAGGCAGGAAGCCAGAAGATTACAAATACCGCAGAACACCTAGGCTGCCCTTAGTCCTCTTTATCCGGCTGGACAGTCTAAGTTTTAAAACACAGTCAATAAACCTTTTCAAAGCGACTTTTGAAAACCGCTAAAAACAAAATTTAAAAAAAATGATCAAGTTATGTAAGTCAGAAAGAAGAAGAAAAAATTCCAAGTGATGAGCTTTTGTGCTTCAAAATGCCTAAATAGAGGTGGAGGGAGATGAAGCTGCCAGTCACCACCTGGGTGCATGGGGGTGGATGTGTGTGCAGGTACAGGTGTCTTTGAGGACAGATTTCATATTTGCTAAGAAGTTAATATGATTTTACAGGTGACAGTTCCAGTTTTTCCAGAAAGCTTCAAATGACTGAAGATGAAAATACTGTGAGAATGCCTAGAAAATTGCACCGATTTAAGATAACCACAAAGCATATCTAATAGATGGTAATTTTTCAGAACCACTATTTTCTAAGCACTTCCTCCCTAATCTCTGGCCAAGAGTGGTAATGAATATTGTAGACTGTCTGGGTTAGATGAAGACTAGGAGTTGAAGATCACTGGGGTGACATGGAGATGGTCCTATGTGATTACTTTTTTGACCCAACTTCAATATCCGTTTCAGAAAAACAGTATCCTCTGTCATAAAAAAGCAGTGTTCTCTTTCCAAAAAATCAGTGACAGCTTTCCTGTTTTGTATGGGACTTCCCTGATAGTTCAGTTGCTAAGGAATCTGCCTGCAATGCAGGAGACCCTGGGTCGGGAAGACCCACTGGAGAAGGGATAAGCTACCCGCTCCAGTATTCTTGGGCTTCCCTTCTATCTCAGCTGATTTGTATGAAACCTCATTTTGTACTGATATTTCTTCTTTTTGAAAAACACTGCAAGTTGGTACTAGATATTTTAACAAATGCTTTGTCTCCATCTAGTAAATAACAAAATGAAATCAAATTTGCCAAGGAAGAAGATATGCTCTTTTTTATGACCACTGCAAGACTATGAATTCTACTCAGTACATCTGTACCAGAGTTTGGCAAATGACAGCTTGTGGGCCAAATTTGTCAGCTAAGAATGGTTTTCTGTCAGAATGGTTTTACATTTGTAATTTGTATTTTAATTTTTTATATGTGTAATAATTAGCTTGGTTGTTTTTAATCTGAGGATGCTATAAGGAAGTAGTTTGGTAACATTTATTATGGAATAATTTGCATTATAGAATCAAGTAAACCAAAAGAAAGGTTTGTATTATTTTGTATTGAAAGAAGAATCATTTCATTCTTGCAAAATGAGTCAACAAAAGAACATATGGCATGATTATTTTCTGATAATCAAACATACGGATTTTCATAAAATTCAAAATATTATATTCATAAAACATCAGGTAAAATTATTAAATATGCTATTAGAAAATAAATTCTTTTTCTGTTATTAATGAGAAATATTTTAGAAGCTAAATTTTTCCATGTCTGCCTTCTACATCTGTTTTAGTTAGAATAACAAAACCCAAAAATAAGTTTATAGGTAGTTTTATATTTTTAAGTGGTTGAGAAAACAATATTTTGGGGCATGTAAAAATTATATGGAAATTCGCATTTCTGTTCTACATACAGTTTTATTGGAACACAGTCATGACTACCTATTTTCATTTTGTCTATGGATACTTTTGGGCTACTGTGGCAGAGTGGAATAATTGTAACAGATACCGTGTGGCAACAAAGCCTAATATATTTACTTTCTGGCCCTTTACAGTAAACATTTTTAACACCTGATCTAGACTGAGAGGTCATCCCTCTTCATCTGATGGGTGTCAGTTGTGTGTGCATCTAAATGTAGAAAAACAAGGTAAATTCTTTCCTTGGAATCATTTAAATCCAAACTTTACATTGGCTTATGAAAACGTCTTGGTATAAAATAGAGTTTTTAAGGTTCCAGAATTGTCTCCCTACTTCACTGGTGCATTCTCACCCTTCTCAGAGTGGAGGGACCAGGCTAATTCACACATCTGGGGCCATCAAATTATAGGCAGTTTAGCTTTCTATTGAAAACCAGGGTAAGAATTTTGTGGCTTAAAAATTACTCCAAACTTTGTTGAATATAAATATTAAGTACACTATATAGAAAACAATGAACAAGGACCTACTGTATAACATAGGGAACTCAACTCAATATTCTGTATTACCTATATGGAAAAGAAACTGAAAAAATAATAGATATAGGTAAGTGTGCTGTGTGCTAAGTTGCTTCAGTTGTGTCTGGCTCTTTGCGACCCCATGGACTGTAGCTCACCAGACTCCTTGTCTATGAGATTCTCCAGGCAAGAATATTGGAGTGGATCATCATGCCCTCCTCCAGGGGATCTTCCCAACCCAAGGATCAAACTCACATCTCTTACGTCTCTTGCATTGGCAGACTCGTTCTTCACTGCTAGTGCCACCTGGGAAGCCCCAGTGTAGGTATGTGTTTGCTGTGCTTGGTTGCTCAGTCATGTCCAACTCTTTGCGTCCCTGTGGACTATAGTCTGCCAGGCTCCTCTGTCCATGGGGATTCTCCAGACAAGAATACTGGAGTGGGCTGCCATGCCTTCCTCCAGAGGATCTTACTAACCCACGAATTGAATCCAGGTCTCCTGTGTTGCAGGCGAGGCACCAGGGAAGTCCAGATATAAGTATATGTATAACTAAGTCACTCGGCTGTTCACATGAAAGTAGCATATCATTGTTAATCAACTATACTCCAATATAAAATAAAAATTGAAAAAAATGGCCCCAGATGTAGTGCTGAAGTGCTATTCGTAAACACAAGAGGACTGTGAGGTGCCTAGCAGAGACAGCAGACATCTTGGATAAGTTTCATGCAGATGTTATAGAGGTGTTGGTCATGAGTTCAAAGCCCATGAGTCAACAATATATATTAAATAAGGTGCCTTTTAACAGGAACACACATAACAGAACTTCATGCATTGATTAGTTGATGAAAATGTAACTGTATGCTCACAAGATCCTCCCCCTATATTTCCCCTAGAAGCAAAGCTTCAGTCTTCTCTAATTCAGTAGGTAAAGTGAATTCAGAGGGGGGGAAAAAAAAACTGTCATGAAAAATGAGAATTGATTATAGTAACTTTTAATTTTTTCACTCTTTAAAATTTGACTTTCTGTAGGTAAATTGTAAGACTAACAATCTATTTCCTATTCAAAGTTTGTGGGCTTGTGTGTAGATATATATGTGTTATATATGTTTTATTTGAATTTATTACTTGCTGATATCAATCCATTGGTACAGATCAGTTTTCATAGCTCAAGTCATAAAGGCTAAATATGCAAGAACAAGGCAATGAATTAAGGGAATTGTCTGAAGTAAGCTTTACATTTGAATAATCTGAGAAATATCTGCTATGCTAAAAACTTTGGATTACAGAGTATTTTAAATATATGCAGTCCTGTTATTCAAGTCTGAAATGATGAACTTTTTGGCTAACGCAGAGAGATCTACAACTATAGACCAAGTTTTCCAGGATTAGTATCAGTTATTTTGATAAATTTATGAGAAAATGCACAGATTTTTCACATAATAGCATTTATTATGGACAACACTTCAGAGAAATTGGTGGTAAGAGTACTTTGAGGAGGCTTCAAAGTGGAATGAATTTAAGTTGGAACTTGAAGAAGAAGAAGTTTGATAGAAGAAAGAAGTATTGAGGTCATGAGGGAAAATAGAAAAAGTAAAGAAAAGGTATAAAAGAAATTAATATATAGCATTTTTGAAAACAGTGAGTGGATCAGCTTGGTTTAGTTTATTCAACATTAAATTATATTAATACTTGTTAGTACATCTTAAGGATTACTATTTGAACCAATTTAGGACACCTACTTATATCCAACTGATAAACTAATACATGATTGAATTGAAAAAGCAAACTGCACTTGAAAATATTCTTTCCTGGACATAAACTGATGTCCAGAATAGAATGATCTCTTTCTCATTTCATATACTCCGTTGCATGTTTCATCCTGTGTAAGAGCCTTACCTACCCTCCCCATTGGCTTACAAAGATTTACTTGGTTGGACTTGGTAGAATCTCTCTGATAAGTTTTACAATGCAACATACAGAAGGTGATTAATTCCTGAAGGCAATATTAAAATAACTTCTGAACAAATTAAAGAGAAAATGAAAAGGAGAGAGAGAGAGATCAGAACTTAAGCTGAATCTGAGAAGTCTGAGTCCAGATCAGAACCTTCTGTGTGATCTTTGAGACTCAACCACAGGCAATCACCAAGGCTCTACCTGGCAGGCTTCACGAGGGAAAGCATCCTTCCTACCACTATTTAGTATACAGTCTCCAGGGAGTTGTGGGCAAGGACTTGTGCCCTTCCTCCACCTTTACCAACCATGCTCTTGGGTGTATATGCATCCTTAGCCCAACAACCTCCATTTGGACACCTTTCAGTTCAGTTCAGTCGCTCAGTCATGTCTGACTCTTTGCAACCCCATGAATTGCAGCACGCCAGGCCTCCCTGTCCATCACCAACTCCCAGAGTTCACCCAGACCATGTCCATAGAGTCAGTGATGCCATCCAGCCATCTCATCCTCTGTCGTCCCCTTCTCCTCCTGCCCCCAATCCCTCCCAGCATCAGGGTCTTTACAATGAGTCAACTCTTCGCATGAGGTGGTCAAAGTACTGGAGTTTCAGCTTTAGTATCATTCCTTCCAAAGAAATCCCAGGGCTGATCTCCTTCAGAATGGACTGGTTGGATCTCCTTGCAGTCCAAGGGACTCTCAAGAGTCTTCTCCAACACCACAGTTCAAAAGCATCAGTTCTTCAGTGCTCAGCCTTCCTCACAGTCCAACTCTCACATCCATACATGACCACTGGAAAAACCATAGCCTTGACTAGACGGACCTTAGTTGGCAAAGTAATGTCTCTGCTTTTGAATATACTATCTAGCTTGGTCATAATTTTTCTTCCAAGGAGTAAGCGTCTTTTAATTTCATGGCTGCAATCAAGGAAAGGCTTTAAGACACTTTGCTTAATGGATAGGGAGTAGGCAACAGCCGTGGATAGTATTCAGCATAATTCTTGAGGTCAGGGAGCCCTTGGTGCTTTTGGTGAGACTCTTCCCAGGGGTCTCTCTGAAGACCTTCATATCAGGGGTCCTTTAAGAAATTCTTCTTAGTCTGACTCTGTGCTTTCCCACTTTTACCCCATCCTTTCTTGTTAGTCCTGGGCCCTCGGTCCATAAGATGGGAGTATCCTACGGTTTAGGGCTCCTTGGGCAATGAGATGATGACCTCTTTTCCCCTTCTCCACATCTGTGCTCATACATGCGACCTGGTGCCTTTCTGTGGGGAAAATGGAACACTGAGGATGGCACCTTCCCTGTTTAACCTTTTGCTTATTCCCTCCCAGGAAGTGAAGAAAGGCTTGAAGGTGACTTTCAGAGTCGTTGATTGTCTTAATCGACCACTACAGCATCTGGCGGCTCAGCATTTTCTCTCTCTGACAGAATCCGTTTGAGCTCATTTAGAATCCAAGGAAGTGAGATGGAATGCAAAATCATTTATTGTTGTAGATGACTAGCTTTTTTATCTCCAGATAGTAGCGGTGGAAAGACTATGGAGAAACAGTCCTTGAAGTTACCACAGAAAATGTTAGTTACCAACTAGACTAGATGTTCGTCTAAGTAACCCATTTTACAGAAGAGGACTATTATGCACTGAAGAGTTTGAAGCTGAACCATTATTGGCACTTTTCTTCTATGCTACTCTTCCACTCTGGATTTATTTCTTGGTTCAAGGACTCTTAGACTGAGGTACTGGTGGGGAAGGAAATAAGGTGGCCTGAAGCAAGAATGGATGGGTCAAAAAAGGAGTTGCTATGACAAGCTCATTAAATGATGTATCTTGTATACGATGCTTCTTGTGTCTGCTGTTTCAGTTCACTTTCAAGGACCCTGACATTTGCTTGAGCTTACCTGTTATGAGTAGTCTTACAGTTATTACACAACAAGGGCTCAGTGCAGAAGGAGATGGTAGTTTGTCTCTTCAGAGAGCCTTCACTTTCTTTACATATCAGAGATCCTACTGCTACCAACACCCTGACCTCAAGAAGTATACCGCATACTTTCCATGGCTGTTGCCTGCTCCCTATCCATTAAGCAAAATGTACTAAAACCTTCCCTGAATCCAGAGGCAGAAAAAAGGTGAAAGGAAAAACTTGGTTTATAAACGGTCATGGTAGTTCTGACTGGGGCTATGTAGAATTTTTCTTAAGAATTTCTAATTGTTAACAACAACCTACACTCAATGAGTCTATAAAGCTCTATTTATTAATCAGAAATTACATAGTAGCCAGTTATAAAATAACAGAAGTGATGAGCTTTGCAGTGCCTGAGACAAGAGCTTGGGTGAAGGTAAACCATTTTGGAAAGGGATTTCAGGGAACCGAGGTGGGAGGAAGGCTGAGCGCTGAAGAACTGATGCTTTCAAACTGTGGTGCTGGAGAAGACTCTTGAGAGTCCCTTGGACTGCAAGGAGATCAAAGCAGTCAATCCTAAAGGAAATCAACTCTGAATATTCATCGGAATGATTGATGCTGGAGCTCCACTACTTTGGCCACCTGATGCGGAGAGCCAACTCGTTGGAAAAGACCCTGATGCTGGGAAAGATTGAGGGCAAGAGAGGAAGAGGGTGACAGAGGATGGTTGAATGGCATCACCTATTCAGTGGACATGACTTTGAATAAACTCCAGGAGATAGTGAAAGACAGGAAAGCTTGGCATGATGCAGTCCATGGGATCACAAAGAATTAGACACGACTTAGCAACTGAACAAAGAACAACAAAGGTGGGAAAGAAGAAAAGGGAAACAGACAATGAGGAAAAGCCAGCACACGGCTTGAAATGGTCACAGTGTGGACCAGACCTTCCAATGTGCTTTGTGATCTGTACAGAACTGTGCATTATTTTGGTTGACTTTTTTCTTTAAAACATTCTTGACAATAATATACTACTATCCCATTTTAAATGATGGCCACATTCAGCCTGGATGGGAGAGGAATTTAGGGAAGAAAGGATACATATATATATATATATATGTATGGGCTGAATCCCTTTACTGTTCACCTATCACAACATTATTAATCAGCTATATCCCAATAGAAAATAAAAAGTTTAAATTAAATTAGAAATTAAAAAAATCCCAACAAGTGGAAAATGTCAGCATTCTTCACACCAGAGAAGACCACCTGATCCCAGATTCAAGGAACCAGAGAGGCTCGCCAGGAGACCACCTGAGACCAGATTTGAGGAGCACAGGCCCTATACACGCCCTAATCGTATCAACAATCCGACCTTTGAACTGTTGCTATAAAACTCTCATCAAGTCCTCCTGTGTGGGGCCACACAGTTTCTGAGGCAGAAGCCCACTCTGTCCCCCTTTGCCTGGCAAAACAATACAACTATGCTTTTCTACTTAAAAAAAAAAAAAAGTGTTTGCGATATCTTGTAATATTTTATCACCAAACTTTTCCAGAATATTTGCGGTAATTTTCATAATATACTTTTCCCACAAGTAATTTTTTTCTTTAGGACCATAAAGCCTTTCAGATAATGAACAGTTATAACATTCTATCATCTAATATCTGGATTTTAAAACTTTAGATATATGACTATCTCTTTTTCTCCCTCATGTTTCTTAGAACAACACTATAGGAATGATACTTAAGTTATATTCTTTAATAATGTTGCTGATGAAGGTATGATGATGATAAAGTGAAGACACAGGATAGAAAATGACTAATCAAGGCATCCATAGTATCTCTGTTGTTATTTTGCTGACATTGTCATTGGCGCCTCATGTTTTAGTCAATGTATTAAGACATTCTAATAAATGTTATGTTGATCTGGTTAGAAAACCCTAACTACTTAATAATTCAAAAGTATTTGTTGCATTTTGAATAATAGCAGGAAATAAGCATTTTATCTCGGTACTTTAATAGATACAGCATTATATTCATCTTTTTAACAGAGGCAATAATATCTGTGAACTGATCACTTTGTAGTGAAATAACCATAGCATGGAGATAGTCTAGTTAAATATTCTCAGCTAAATAGATATAGTTCCTTCACTCCCCAGATGCTTCTCTCATTACTTCATTGGTCACTGAACTATTTTTTCTGTTTCACAGTCATATTCCCAGAGGATTACCTGACCTTGGAATTAAACACCTGACTTGCATGGGTGGGTGTTTGAGGTGCCTTTCAAACAGTACTGTATTCTGGTTGGAACTTTAAGCACAGAAAAATAAAGCATAATATCATGTTCTCAGTAAGAGACAAGGTCACCATCCTTTTCCAAGTCATCAAAAGTTCAGAGGTAATACCTTTAAAACAAAATCACCCAACTAGTAATCTCTTTAGCGCTAGAATAAAGCTACTCTGTTTATTCCACAGCCAGTTGTTGCTCTATTGGCTCTCTGCTTTATAGAAAAGCATAAACCAGAGAGGAGAAAAATGAGGAAGGAAAATACCAAGAGAAGCAATAAAAGCATAAATGATTATCTTTTAATGACAGAATTTCAAGATATAATTTCTTTTCATCTTTCATTCTCCAGGATTACAGAAATAAATTTGGATTAATTTATTATTTCCAAGTTATTATCTAACCTACTCTGTCAATGTTGTAGTTGAATTAACTCAAATCATGAGCCACTCTAAAACAGAAAATTACATTGGCTAAGAGCAATTTCATGGTATTGAACTAATGAACTTATCTGTCCTTGGAGAAATAATTTATATTTTCTGTGCCACATTTTACTCACCTAGCCTAGAAAACCTCTAGGTTTCCTTCTGGCCCTATAAGCTTATGAGTCCATGAATTTTCTTAGGAGAAAGGATAAATTTTCCCTTCATGGGCAGGGATTTAGTTGTTATTTTTATTATCATAAATGCAAAATAAGACAATTTTCATATTTGAGAGGAAGCTTTGTATTGAATTACATAAAGTAAATGTTTTAAAAATAAATTCTTCCATTGATTCTCTTCCCACATTTTTCCTTCTGTTGTTAGCTTTCTTTGCAATAGATGGTGCTCTTTACTCAGAGAAACTACTTATATGATTCTTCATCAAAAAGTAAAGAAAATTAGTTTTACTCTTTAACAATCATTAATTAAAGAAATCAGACATAAAAAGCAGAAAAAATCGATTACAAATAACTTGCACCACCTAGATAAAGAAAGTATAATGGAGAAAATGACTGTTAGATGATTTAAGAGCTCCAGTGAAACCTGAAATACTTGCTGAAGAGACAAAGCCAGTATTGCAGCTAAACATGCAAGTGCCATAGAGCCCCTAGGAGGAAGAAAATCCTAAATCAAGAGCCATGTTAAAGTGCTAAAATAATCATAAACTTCTCAAAACTTAAAATGTAGTATTCCATATTAACATGTAGGATTTGAATAGGCACATCAACACTAACACAATCTACATCAATCTCAGCTAATATTTAACTTGTATATTTTTTGCCAAATAAACCTGGAACATCTGGACAAATAGAAACCGGGCCACAAACTCTTCTGAAATAATTTCATTGGATGAAGACGCTTTTTAATTTCTCTAGAGCAACCATTACAACTTCTTATGTAATATTTTATCATCCAGAATTGTGTTGTTTTTGGTCACTTCTAACTTGTTTCAACTTTTGGGGGCACTGAAAAACAGTCCTGCAGTTCCGAACCACCTGACCTATTCCTGATTCAGTTTGTGACTCCCCTAGCAGATCTGTAGCTGCCAACTGCAAACTGGTCTAGGCAACACAGCTGTCATGTTACAGAAAAACAGCACCAATTACTGTGGAAAGACACCAGAAAAACTTCCTCTATGAGTGAGGAAGAGGAGGGCATAGCAATGGTGCAGCAAATACACTGGAATCAGCAGGAGCAGGAAAGTTGCCAAGGTTCATCTCTGAAAAGAATAGAGAAGGAAATCTGCCCCTTCTGCCCCCAATTAAGGATAAAATAACTAGAATTTATCTTCTATTTTCCATAAATTATTGTTTCTACAGCTCCTTTGGAAGGGACTATGGGACACTGTGGTTAAGAGCCCAGAGCTCTTTTGGCTCAGTATAAACAAGCTGTAAGATAGAGGGTTTTTCTTTTTTTTTTTGGCCAGAGCTTTATAGTTTTTACTAAAGCAACTTCTGTTTCTGCAATTTTGGATTCTTTCTTAATTAACGGAGGGAAGAATAGAAAAGTAGGCTTTTGTACTCAAGCAGCAACCACTCTGTCTAATTTCACCTCTACATTCTCCCCTGTTTTACCTCCTTTTTTCTCATCCTCCCCCTCAACACCCTTTATGCCTCTATTAGCCACCGAAATCCGGAGCCCTGTGGCCTTCCTTACCTGACAATCACATACATGACCAGGAAGTTTCCGAAGAGCCCCACCACGCACACGATGGAGTAGAGGGCCATGATGATGATAGCCGTGATCATGGAAGGGCTGCCGGCCGAAGGGCACAGGCTGCCGCTCCCGCCCAGCTCGGTGCGGTTCGGACCGCATGGGTCGGACAGGTTGCCTTCTAAGTGGGAGAAGTTGACCCAGGAGCTGGGACTAGGTGCTGGGGAGCAACTTGAAGGGTGTGTGAAGGGGTCAGTGCAGTTGCTGGCGTTCGTGGGGACGGCGCCGCTGTCCATGGTGCTGACCGCCGGCTGGGACCACGTTGGGAGGAACCGCGAGCACCCTGACTTTTCCGGTTCCACGCGTGAGCCGCTTCGTCTCGCCGCTGCCACAGCTCCCGTTATTTCTTACAGCGACCAACCCCGGCGGAGCCAGAGAGGAGCGTCAGGCAGGAGAGAGCTAAGCATCTGACATTATTCTCTGCTTGTAGCCCCCTCCCACCTTAGAAGTACACAGACAGGGCTCCAGCCCCACATCGCCGAGGGGGAAGGAGGGGAGAGCTGTGCGGGATCCGGAGGCTGGAGCCGAGGGAGGAGAGAGAAGGGGATTTTGCGCAAAGCGATCCAACGACTCTGTTTCCCCACTCGGTACTCCTCTCTGCAAACACCTCTAAGGACAGGCAGAACCAGGAAGGGAGTTGGAGGGAAGGGGTTGAGAGTGAGACAAACGGAGAGTTTTTGGCGGATGCAAAGCATTAAGGAAGGGGGCTGACCTCACATTTTCCAGCACCGTTTTCTCAGTGTACCATGACAGAAAAGACAGTGGTCTGACGCCATCCTGACATCCCAGACCCCAGAGCTCTTCTGTCTCTGCTGCCTAAGCAATGACTTGGTGCAGGGTACACAGAATCCTCTTCTGTAGCTCTCCTAGCCTCAGACTTTTTCTGTCTGCAGAAAAAGTCGCCATGTGTCTCATTACTAAAGGAGAATTTCCAACCCTTCAACCCTGCCTGAGACAACAGTGACTCCTTCTCTGAAAAGAGATGAGAAACAAACTTTTAGAGAGGATATCTATTCCCTTTACTTCATATTCCCTTATTTCTCCTGGAGCAGAAGCTTTATTTGCATCTAATTTCTAGCTTGCTGACAAAGAGGCACAGGGAGTTGTGGCGTCCTGAAAAGTCAAAGAAAGACAAGGGTGACATTCCATATATAAATCTCATAGGTTTGGAGTTATTAATTATTGGTTTTATCTTCAGCCTTCCTACATATGCTTCTCAGTAGAAGACTGTGAAAACCAAGTGTTTACATTATTTCAGTGTATTCTAGTGTAGACATTCCAGGAAAAACTACATAGACATCTGGAACTGGAATGGCTCATACAAGGTTGAGAATTATTGATATGCTTTAAAATTTGATAATTCACTTTTAAATCCACAAATGCTTCTACTTTATTAATAAATTTTGTTTTGTTTGTCTTTGTTTTTTGGTAATGTTAACACAAATTCTGAAGTAAGTCTCATTTCTATTCATGGGTATATTTGTCTGTATATGTATCTTTTAACTACTAACACTATCATTAAAGATCCCCAGTTGGTTGTAGAAAGCTATATCCTTGGTGAACAGGGATCAAGGTGAGGTAGAGAGCTTGGAAAGAAGATTTAATTCTAATATTTTTATCACTTGTCTGGAAAACATAACACTGGTAAACTCCACTAATCATAGATAATTTTGCCAATGTTCAGTATTTTTATCTTTTTTTATGTTGAAGGATATAATTTTAGCAATAAAATGTTATAGAGATCTCCTACAGAATAATAAAAATGCTTCACCACCTATTCTCCTATGAACTAATGTATTAATTCACCCATATTCAGCTGAAATCTGTCTGCCATTATTCAGTCTCTTGAGGACACACAGAACCAGTCTAAACTTACTTATGCAAAAGACAAATTAGCACAGTATAATAAGTCCTTGCCTTAAACCCAGACCATTTTGTGACCCTTTGATTTGTAACTTAAACTTTTTAGTGGTAGGAATTTGCATACGTTACTTTAGCTGACGGAGTGACAGCATTCTCATCAGTGTAAAAAATGTATAATACCTCATATGTCTTTTACCAGGATTAAATGAAATACATAATGCAATTGAGTGATTTAATAAATAAGTCATTGTGATTATACTTCATATATTTGAAAATAACAGAGTAGTCTCTTCTGCAAATTAAACTTTAGTTTCCTTAGACTGGGTCTTAAAAGATGTAGCTTTGAGTTCTTTCAGGAAATTGGCCCCTTTTCTAGTCACATTATAGTTTGTAGATCTGCTCTTAAAACAGTGTTCTAAGGATAACCTCACCAATAAACACTGAACAATATTATAAACTTCCTTTTTCTACCATCACAGGTTTTGGAGCTCCGTTCACTTTTTATTTTTGAAGTTACATTACTCTCATCTCCTTCTATGTCTAGTATAGGCAAAATTTCTTAAACATAATCCAAGTTAGTTCAACAAATATTTAATGATCTACTTTGGACCAGGTGTTGGAATTGAAAAAGATAGATATGATTATTTTTGACCACAGAAGTTTACCTCTTATCCTTGGTAAATCATATTTTTCCTGTNGTTGTATAAATTAATACATTTTAGAAAGATCAAAGTACAACACTGTAAATTGTTTTATTTTAAAATTACGTTTAATTAGAGCTAGTTCATAATTCAAATCCAGCAAGATCCTTTAAAGTGATGATTCTGTCATCTTTTTTATGCATGCTTCCTATTTTGTATACCTTATTTACTCTCCCAGCTTTATATAGGTTCCTCAAGACAAGCTCAATCACTGCATAGTAGAGTGTCTCCCTTTTGCTTTGTCTGTGTGCAAAAGACATACATACATGCATATATATATGTATACACACATGTTTTTTGTATATGAGGAATATTTATCATTTTGTTGATATTTCTCCTTAGCCTACACTTTCTATTTAAAGAAAGAAAAATTTACCATATCAGTCAAGATTTACCATTGCTATAAAATTCATATCATGCATTTTTTTTCATAAAAATATTGCTTCAAAGCAACACGTTTAGTAATAGCTAGGATAGATCATAGGCGGAGAAGGCAATGGCACCCCACTCCAGTACTCTTGCCTGGAAACTCCCATGGACAGAGGAGCCTGGTAGGCTACAGTCCATGGGGTCGCTGAGAGTTGGACATGACTCAGTGACTTCACTTTCACTTTTCACTTTCATGCATTGGAGAAGGAAATGGCAACCCACTCCAGTGTTCTTGCCTGGAGAATCCCAGGAACGGCGGAGCCTGGTGGGCTGCCATCTATGGGGTCGCACAGAGTCGGACATGACTGAAGTGACTTAGCAGCAGCAGATAATAGGCAAATATTAAATGTTTCCCCTCTTCCTAGAATTTCAAATATATATTAGTTTTAGTTATTCATTGGCTTCCCTGACATTTCTGTTGGTAAAGAATCCGCCTGCAATGCAGTAGACTCTGGTTCTACTCCTGGGTCTGGAAGATCCCCTAGGGAAGGGATAGGCTACCTACTCCAGGATTCTAAGGCTTCGCTTGTAGCTCATCTGGTAAAGAATCCATTTGCAATGCGGGAGAACTGGGTTTGATCTCTGGGTTGGGAAAATTCCTTGGAGAAGGGAAAGGCTACCCCTTCCAGTATTCTGGCCTGGAGAATTCCATGGGCTGTATAATCCATGGGATCACAAAGAGTTGGACATGACTGAGCGACTTTCACTTTAGTTATTAATATAATTACCATCAGCCCACCCTTATTTGAATATCTTGATCCTGATTTTTTTTGGAGCATGGTTGTTAATGAAACACATGATTAAGAACTATTAATGAGAAATACAGGTGTAAATACTACACATGAAGCTATTACAGTGGTTTGAAGTTCAAGTGAGAAAGGACATTCAAGGTTACATCAGAAGAACATTTTACGTATTTGCTTACAGATTTTTTTGTTATTTAGTATTGAAACTAATGATATTCTAAAAGCATTTTATTATAATATTATTCTTGATCTCTGTATTGATGCATAAACATCCAGAGAAATGGAACAGATATCCTTATTTGCATGGCAAAAATAAAACAAATAAAAATTTTACAGCTACCTTAACTTGATAACCTGAGAGAGACCTCTGAGATAAATCAGAAAACAGCTCAAAATCTGGGGTCTGCTATTTACTTCCTTAGTTAAGGAAGTGACTTTGTAACTTACTTAGAAACTTAGTAAAGTTTCTCATGCTTCCTGGTAAA
>SJYQ01001587.1:688818-703238 GCA_006410935.1 Redunca redunca | reverse complement strand
TCATGCATTGGTGAAGGAAATGACAACCCACTCCAGTGTTCTTGCCTGGAGAATCCTAGGGACGGGGGAGCCTGGTGGGCTGCCGTCTATGGGGTCGCACAGAATCGGACAGGACTGAAGCGATTTAGCAGTAGCAGCAGCATGTATGTATTCTTTTTAGGAAAGTTAATATTTACATTTTATTTTATTCAGAAGTTCTTCTGTTTTAGCTGGTTTAATGCTCATCATAATTTTCTTGTTCTTGGGTTCTTAATTTTTTTTATGCTATTATTATAGAACATAAAGCTACAATTCCCAGCATGCACTGGTACCAGGATTCTTCTTTATCTACTGTCTCACCTGTGGAGACCACATCTCAGGATAGTTTGTCTCTTCCTTTGCTTGCTCTCTTTCTGCCAGGGTTTCCTCTTTCTGTGTAGCTGTGTATAAATGATTATACCAGGTGGCTTATTTAAAAATTTAACTATGTTTTGTTTCCTCCAATTCCTCCAAATTATTTTCATTTCAACATACAATCAATATAACATTTTGAGATATTTAACTTTGTTTTCATACTAAGTATTTGAAATTCAGTAAGTATTTTGTCAAAACTCTCCACCATGACCTGTCCATCTTGAGTGGCCCTACATGGCAAGGCTCATAGTTTTATTGAGTTAGGTCATGGTGGAAAGTTCTGACAAAATGGGGTACACTGGAGAAGGGAATGGCAAACCACTTCAGTATTCTTGCCTTGAGAACCCCATGAACAGTAGGAAAAGGCAAAAAGTTAGGACACTGAAAGATGTACTCTCCAGGTGGTGCCCAATATGCTACTGGAGATCAGTGGAGAAATAACTCCAGAAAGTATGAGGAGACAGAGGCAAAGCAAAAACAACATCCAGTTGTGTATGTGGGTGGTGATGGAAGCAAGGTTCGATGCTATAAAGAGCAATATTGCATAGGAACCTGGAATGTCAGGTCCATGAATCAAGGCAAACTGGAAGTGGTCAAACAAGTATGGGAAGAATGAACGGCGACATTTTAGGAATCAGAGAAATAAAATGGACTGGAATGATGAACATTATTTCTAATACTGTGGTCAAGAATCCCTTAGAAGAAATGGAGTAGCACTCACAGTCACCAAGAGTCCAAAATGCAGTACTTGGATGCTATCTCAAAAATGACAGAATGATCTCTGTTTGTTTCCAAGGCAAACCATTCAATATCACGGTAATCCAAGTCTATGCTCTGACCAGTAACGCTGAAGAAGCCGACACTGAATGGTTCTTTGAAGACCTACAAGACCTTTTAGAACTAACACCCAACAAAGATGTCCTTTTCATTATAGGGGACTGGAATGCAAAAGTAGGAAGTCAAGAAACACCTGGAGTAACAGGCAAATTTGGCCCTGGAATGCGGAATGAAGCAGGGCAAAGACTAATAGGATTTTGCCAAGAGAACACACTGGTCATAGCAAACACCCTCTTCCAACAACACAAGAGAAGACTCTACACATGGACATCACCAGATGGTCAACACCAAAATCAGATTGATTATATTCTTTGCAGCCAAAGATGGAGAAGCTCTATACAGGCAGCAAAAACAAGACTGGGAGTTGACTGTGGCTCAGATCATGAACTCCTTATTGCCAAATTCAGACTTAAATTGAAGAAAGTAGGGAAAACCACTAGACCATTCAGATATGACCTAAATCAAATCCCTCATGATTATACAGTGAAAGTGAGAAATATATTTAAGGAGCTAGATCTGACAGAAAGTGCCTGATGAACTATGGTTGGAGGTTTGTAACATTGTACAGAAGACAGGAATCAAGACCATCCCCAAGAAAAAGAAATGCAAAAAATCAAAATAGCTGAGAAAAGAAAAGTGAAAAGCAAAGGAGAAAAGGAAAGATATACCCATTTAAATGCAGAGTTCCAAAGAATAGCAAGGAGAGATTAGAAAGCCTTCCTCAGAGATCAGTGCAAAGAAATAGAGGAAAAAATAGAATGGGAAAGACTAGAGATCTCTTCAAGAAAATTAGAGATACCAAGGGAACATTTCATGCAAAGATGGGCTCGATAAAGGTCAGAAATGGTAGGGACCTAACAGAAGCAGAAGATGTTAGGAAGAGGTAGCAAGAATACACAGAAGAACTATACAAAAAAGATCTTCATGTCCTGGATAATCATGACGGTGTGATCACTAATCTAGAGCCAGACATCCTGGAATGTGAAGTCAAGTGGGCCTTAGGAAGCATCACTATGAACAAAGCTAGTGGAGGTGATGGAATTCCAGTTGAGCTATTTCAAATCCTAAAAGATGATGCTGTGCAAGTGCTGCACTCAATTTGCCAGCAAATTTGGAAAACTCAGCAGTGGCCACAGGACTGGAAAAGGTCAGTTTTTATTCCAATCCCAAAGAAAGGCAATGCCAAAGAATGCTCAAACTACTGCATAATTGCACTCATCTCACATGGTAGCAAAGTAATGCTCAAATTTCTCCAAGCCAGGCTTCAACAATATGTGAACTGTGAACTTCCAGATGTTCAAGCTGGTTTCAGAAAAGGCGGAGGAACAAGAGATCAAATTGCCAATATCTGCTGCATCATCAAGAAAGCAAGAGAGTTCCAGGAAAACATCTATTTCTGTTTTATTGACTGTGCCAAAGCCTTTGACTGTGTAGATCACAATAAACTGTGGAAAATTCTGAAAGAGATGGTAATACCAGACCACCTAACCTGCCTCTTAAGAAATCTGTATGTAGGTCAGGAAGCAACAGTTAGGACTGGATATGGAACAACAGACTGGTTCCAAATAGGAAAAGGAGTACGTCAAGTCTGTATTTTGTTATCCTGCTTATTTAACTTATATGCAGTGTACATCATAAGAAATGCTGGGCAGAATGAAGCACAAGCTGGAATCAAGATTGCTGGGAGAAATATCAATCACCTCAGATATGCAGAAGATACCACCCTTATGGCAGAAAGTGAAGAGGAACTAAAGAGTCTCTTGATGAAAGTGAAAGAGGAGAGTGAAAAAATTGGTAAAGCTCAACATTCAGAAAACTAAGATTATGGTATCTGGTCCCACCACTTCATGGCAAATAGATGGGGAAACAATGGAAATAGTGGCAGACTTTTTTGGAGGGGGCTCCAAGAACACTGCAGATGAAATTAAATCAGTGCAGTCATGAAATTAAAGGACATTTGCTCCTTGGGAGAAAAGTTATGACCAACCTAGACAGCATATTAAAAAGCAGAGAAATTACTTTGTCAACAAAGTTCTGTCTAGTCAAGGCTATGGTTTTTCCATTGGTCATATATGGATGTGAGCATTGGACTATATAGAAAGCTGAGTGCCGAAGAATTGATGCTTTTGAACTGTGGTGTTGGAGAAGACTCTTGAGAGTTCCTTGGACTGCAAGGAGATCCAATCAGTCCATCCTAAAGGAGACCAGTCCTGAGTGTTCATTGGAAGGACTGATATTGAAGCTGAAACTCAAATCTTTTGGCCACCTGATGTGAAGAATTGACTCAATGGAAAGACCCTGATGCTTGGAAAGATTGAAGGTGGGAGGAGAAGGGGACGACAGAGGATGAGATGGTCGGATGGCATCATCGACTCGATGGACATGGGTTTGGGTGGACTCCAGGTGTTGGACACGGAGGCCTGGCGTGCTGCGGTTTATGAGGTCGCAAGAGTTGGACATGACTGACTGACTGAACTGAACTGAAATGTTTTGTAGTTACAGCACATTTCAGTTTGGAATTGCTACATTTTAAGTGGACCCTAGCCACATGTGTATAGCCCCTACTGTATTATTAGTTAGCTACAGAACACAAAAACAGGTCTAAAATATCATTTTGTGAAGGACGGGACCATGTCTATTTTGCTCACTGCTTTGTACAGAGCCTGACATGTAGTATATACTCAGTAAATAAATATAATAAATATTTATAATAAACAATTAATATTTAGTTTAAAGATTGGCCAAGATATGTATGGAGGCTGGTGAATCCAAAATCTGTTGTGGGGTCTTGGCAAGCTGGAGACCAAGGAAGAGGCTCAAGTCTGAAGACCATGTGCAAGCAGAATTCGTTCTTGCTCAGGGGAGGTCTAATTTTCCCTCTATTTAGTCCCTCAACTGATTGAATGAGGCCCAATCACATTATTGAGGACAATCTGCTTTACTCAGAGTCCTCTGAATCATAACCATCAAAGAATAATCAGAATCAGAATAGGGTTTGACCACAAAACTGTGCATGGTATCCCAGCCCAGATGACACAAAATTCATCATTACAATCATGAAATGTTATATACTTGCAAAAAAGGACCATAAGCTGCTACTAGTTTCACAAAGTTCAGAAACTGGTTCTTCTGTAGAAGCACAATTCTTCCTGCTACCAAGACCAGGGCTACTTTTCCCTGCTGTTTCTCATAAAATGGATAGACAATTCACATGACTCTTCATGGACTGAGACATCTATGAGTGTACTGCTTTGGAAATATGTTCCACTCTGTTCTTGTAGCTTCCATTTATATTTAGACACATCCCCACCTGCTTCGAGGTTGAAATTCTAGGGAGAGGTTGCTCTGGTTGTCTGTGAATCAGCATGGCTTGTTAGAGTTCTGAAGCTAATGATAAAAATACATGAATTGTTCTCACTCACCTTTAATGTTGAACACCATGAGCATGATGTTGTCTTGAAGAATGAGGCAAGGTTTGAAGTTTATCCTGTAACTAGACTTCACCAGTGTGAGCCAGATTGATAACATATTACAAATATTTAGATAAAGTAAGTTGTTGAGAAATTATCCAAAAGGTATATATTCTGAAATATACTTCAAGGTACGTACATTCAAAGTCCCTCTAATCTTAGGGAGCAGCTTTCCCAATAACAGGTGAGAAGCATCAGTTCCTGGGTATAGTGTGAGAAGCAGACTATACCTGGGACTGGTCTTTCACACACCCACTTTTATTTTTAATATTTTGCATTATGGCTAAATTTCTTATTTTGTTCTTACATTACTATATATTTTTTTCTCATTCTTTAAGCTGGACTTCAAATTCTTTTTGGAGAGTCCATCTTTAATTTGGGGCTTCCCTGGCAGCTCAAAGGGTAAAAAATCTGCTTGCAATGCTGGAGACCCAGGTTTGATCCTGAGGAATGATTCCCTGGAGTAGGAAATGGTAACCTGCTCAAGGATTCTTGCCTGGAGAATCTCATGGACAGAGGAACGTGATGGGCTACAGTTCATAGAGTTGCAAAGAGTCATACAAGACGGAGCGAACAATACTTCCCCTTCACTTTTCATCTTTCACTTATTTGACAGTGCTGTCACCAGTTACAAAAGCATTGTATAAACAGGGGTTGCCTAGCACTTAAGGATATTGCTGAATGTGCAAAAGAAAGGGAGCTGGTGTGAATGTATGGATAAATTAATGAACACCCAAATCAGGAGAACTCCAAATCACCCAGGGATCAAACCTGGGTCTCCCGCATTGCAGACAGATTCTTTACCCTCTGAGCCACCAGGGAAGCCCTCAACTCACTCTGCTGCTGCTGCTGCTAAGTCGCTTCAGTCGTGTCTGACTCTATGCGACCCCAAAGATGGCAGCCCACCAGGCTCCCCCGTCCCTGGGATTCTCCAGGCAAGAACACTGGAGTGGGTTGCTATTTCCTTCTCCAATGCATGAAAGTGAAAAGTGAAAGTGAAGTTGCTCAGTCGTGTCTGACTCTTCGAGACCCCATGGACTGCAGCCTACCAGCCTGCTCCATCCATGGGATTTTCCAGGCAAGAGTACTGGAGTGGGGTGCCATTGCCTTCTCTGCAACTCACTCTAGCACATGGTAAAAAGAGTAGCTCAGTGAAGACTATAATTGTGCCCATGTGTCTCTGGTTATTGTCTGTAATAAAGAACATAAAATGCCAAGGAGAAACTTGCAATACAATTTTTATCCAATAACTGAATTGAGGAGATAAGATAGCACTGTAAGTATAAATTAATGCAGTTTATCTGTTCTTTTCTGATAGTCTGATATCTCAGAGTTTCTCCTAACTGAATTTTATTATGAGAAAGTCACCAGAATACTGAGCAAGTAATTAGAGTAGTTGAGTTTGTGTTCTGGCCCTACCACTTACTATGTCTTTAACATTAGACAAGTCACTACAGGGTCTTAAATTGAAAATGAGGAAAATACTTCTCACTTTGCCTGGTAGTGCAGTGTGCAGGAAATGTGCTAAATGTGATGGCCTTTAGAAACAACAAAACCCTAGAAGGTAACAGAAATGATGTTCTTTGAGAATCTTGGTTCTGTAGGAACAATGCTAAGTTCTTCTCCACTTCGTCTTTCACCTGTGATTGTCTGGATGTGTATTTCAGAGACTAAAAATACACGATGAATTAAAACGTGGAAGCAATTGTGCAGATAATTTAGAACACTGGTCCACTTGTGTCTGGCATTTCCAGAAAGTGGCAGTAAACAACAGTAGAGAGGTACCCAGGAGCCAGGTTATGGAGAATCAGGTAGACCACGTGAAGGACTTTGAAATCTATTATGAGAGTCATGGAAAATTTTTGCAGCATTGAGAGCAGAGATACAGGATATGATTTATCTTTTAAAAGGATCACTTTGGAGAATGTGGAAGGTAGTCTCCAAAGATGGCTCAAAATGGGCCACATTTCTCAGAATTTTCACTCTCCCACCATAATGAATATGGCCCGGCCTTTGACTTATGTTGAAAAAAATGTACAGAAGTGATGCTGTACAGTTCCAGGTATAGTTTTAAGAGGACTGTCACTTACTTTGGGAGCTTTCCTTACCATGTAATTAGCTTGGTTGCCAGACTGAAGAGATCACACTGAGAAGATGTCGGGCAGGGAGAAATCTCCCTCTCCACCCCTCTTGAGTTTTTGTGGCTAGACTAATAATAACATTGACACAAGCCAGGTGAATAAGAGAGAAACAGATTTTAATTCACGCAAATGGATGCCCCATAGAAATGAAACCTAGGAAGTGGAAGAATCTAAACAGAGTTTGGCTTAGGGTAGTAAAATAAAGAAGACACAAGGTTCGTTCATATAAGTTTTTAGTCTGAATTTCCTATCTGTGGCTTAGGATGTCCTTCTACTTCTAGGTACAGGATACTTATTTCCTGCTTTCAGGGAGGCAGAAAGGAGGATCAGAGTGTCCTTCTTGCATTGGCCATTTCTTAAAAAACTATAGCTCAGAATAATCAATATACCATGGAGGCACATTTAGGGGCAGCCTTCTCTGGGCCTCAACAAAGACAAACCCTGAGACCCAGTGGAGAAAGAGAGAAGACCTCGAGATGAAAGCCTTGGAGAAGTAGCAGGGTGATGTGATTTGTCTCCCCCAGAACCAGAAAAAAAAAACGGTCACAATTTATTTTTGAGCCATAACTTCCTTTATGTTATACCAGAGCTGTATGAAAGTGGTCTTATTAGTCAGAATAGTAAGTATTGATATGTCATGAAACACATACTGATACAAAGAATGTATTTATAGAAGACAGATTTCTGGGGCTAGTTCAGAAATTCTCTAAGTGCTCTGATGTTAAATAAAATCCTCTGTCCTATTTCCAATTGTCGTTTTCTGCACTGCCATGTATTTGTAATTTTAGATCAAATGTAGGACTTATCGCTTGGGGATAAAACAACATCTGGCTTTGAGTTACTAGTTCGTCTAATGGAATGAGCAGCTAAAGCATTCAGAAGTGATAATGGGCAGATTGATTTCAACATGTTCTTTCCTTCTCGGGTTCCCCTGGGGGATAAATATTTCATTCTGTGGATGAAGCATTTGACATAACTTTGAGAGCACCCAGAATATTCTCAGCCCTGTGTTTCTAGAGAAAGTTCTTAGTCCAACTAATTGAACTTTTGGAAATGGGACAGGTGGATGTCCACAGGCTGGGGTTAAACTCAGACCAGAAGTTATTCAGGTATGTAATAAGTCTGTGTGGCTGGTCCTGGCCAGGCACCAGTTATTGGGAGGGTAACTGAAAGAATGTATTCTTACCCTAGAGGGAAGCCCTGAGTGGGTGTCTGAGGATGCCTGTCTTTTTTAAGATGAAATAGAATAGGAGAGGAATATCCTGGGCTCTAAGTATTAATACTGGGGATTGGAATTATAATTATAGCTGAATTAAACAATGGTAAAGACTCCTACTTTGCATTTCCTTGTCTGTGAAACAAAACCACGTGATATTAACTTGCCCTTCCATTTTCTTAGAATGTTTAACCTTTCTCCTGAAATATAGAATTGGTGGACTTTGGGGGTATTTTTCTGATCTATTGATGTTTCACATGGATGAGGACCTCAGGTACCATAAAACAGTAACAATAGACTTCTCACTGAGGGGAGTTCTTCCAGGATGTTTAGAGATCAGGAGACAGAGGAAGAAGATACTCAGAATGAACAACCTCATACAGAGTCAAGGCAGTATTTTTAATGAAGGAGAAAGTATTTCTTCTCTTTCTCTTCAGAAGACATGAGGTTCAGTTCAGTTCAGTTCATTTCAGTCGCTCATTCATGTCCGATTCTTTGCGATCCCATGAATCGCAGCACGCCAGGCCTCCCTGTCCATCACCAACTCCCGGAGTTCACCCAGACCCACATCCATTGAGTCAGTGATGCCATCCAGCTATCTCATCCTCTGTTGTCCCCTTCTCCTCCTGCCCCCAATCCCTCCCAGCATCAGAGTCTTTTCCAATGAGTCAGTTCTTCGCATGAAGTGGCCAAAGTACTGCAGTTTCAGCTTCAGCATCATTCCCTCCAAAGAAATCTCAGGGCTGATCTCCTTCATCCAACCAGTCCATTCTGAAGACATGAGGTATCTGGCTGTAATTCCATTTTGTCTGTCACAGGACATAAACAAAGATCTCCTAAGATTTGGAAAAGTAAAACAGTCTAATATACATAAAACCATAAGGGGCTTCCTTGGTGGTTCAGATGGTAAAGAATCTGTCTGCAATGCAGGAGACCCAGGTTTGATCCCTGGGGGAAGATCCTCTGCAGTAGAATGGCAACCACTCCAATATTCTTGCCTGGAGAATTCCATGGACAGAGGAGCCCTGTGGGCTACAGGGCTATGAAAGAACGTGGGCTATGAAAGAGGAGCCCTGTGGGCTACTCAGGGATATGACTGAGTGACTAACACTTTACAAAGGCCACAAGTACTAAATGGTGATGCTGGCAATTGTAGGAACTCTCACTTGAGGTGCTTAGAGAAGCTATATCTGAGGACTTGGACACTAAAAGAATTTCAATCTGGGGGGCCGTGGCGGGTGGAGCGGAAATCTTTTAGGGAAAACAAAACAAAACATAACAACAAACCTACTTCTAGGGGGGAAAAAAACATTTTTAGATGGTTGAATAAGTCTGGCAGTTAAAATATTCTTCTCTCTCCCAAAAATAGCTAAATGAGAGACAAATAGTAGAAAACAAAGCAAAACTACAGAAACAGTGTGCCTATGGGCAATTAGGTACAAACAATAGGGCTCTCTTGGGGGTCTCTGTAGAGAGAACTGTACACAGCTTTTGATGCCTTGCCTGGAGTTCTGGGATGAGTCCTGGAAGGCAGCAGAATGGACATAACTTCCCACTGTAGAGCTTGGTCTCTCCATGACTAACAGGGTCAGGGGAACAGCAAGAGGACTCAGTGATTCCTGTCCTTGAGGCCATAGAGTTCAAGATCGTATGAAGGAAGGCCTCTTCCAGCTGCATCGGCAGGAAGCATGCCTCATTCCACATTACAGGCACATTGGGGCTCAGCTTCTGTGATGACTGGGCAAAATAATACATCTCGTCTGAGGGGACCCAACAACTGGAAAAATGGCTATCAGTGAAAACACATGGGACATTTGGCATACGAGAGTATATTGGAAAAGACCCTGATGCTAGGGAAGATTGAGGGCAGATGGAGAAGGGGGCTGCGGAGGTTGGGACGACTGGATGGCATCACTGACCCAATGGACAAGCTCTGGGAGATAGTGAAGGACAGGGAAGCCTGGTGTGCTGCAGTCCATGGGCTGCAAAGAGTCCGATGTGACTTAGTGACTGAACAACAAAAATTTTTAGGAGCCACCACCACCCCCCCCCACCCTAGCATTTAAAAGATTTTTCTGGAGTTAGAAACTACATTTATCTAAATAAACCCATTCAGCAGATGAACTAACAGAATATATTGTCACTGTTGAGACCAGAATTAAAAGCCTTTGAGGTCAGAGAGTATAAATTATCTTAAAGCCAAAATAAAGAAAAGGAGATAATAATTATGAGGGAAAAGGTGAAATATTTGCTTGAAAGATCCAGGAAACTATTATGGGAATAATTGTGAGAGGAAAGACAAAGACAGATGAAAATATGTGTTACTTAGAAACAAACAAACAACCTTAGCTGAAGATAAAGTTGCATTTGTACACTGAAAAGAGGATACAGAGTTGACTCATTGGAAAAGACTCTGATGCTGGGAGGGATTGGGGGCAGGAGGAGAAGGGGACGATAGAGGATGAGATGGCTGGATGGCATCACTGATTCGATGAACATGAATCTGAGTGAACTCCAGGAGTTGGTGATGGACAGGGAGGCCTGGCGTGCTGCAATTCATGGGTTCACAAAGACTCAGACACGACTGAGCGACTGAACTGAACTGAACTAAACTGAAGGATACAGAAAAATCTTATAAAAGTCAAAAGAGAAAAAGTTTTCTGCAAAAGAAACAAATAGTTTGACAGTTGACTATTCATTTGTAACACTAGGGACTAAGTCAGTTTTAAACCATCTCCTGAGAGAAAAGAATTGTGACTCCAGAAATTATAGAACTGTCAGTATAGAAGAATTCAGAAAAGCTCTCTTAGAGTAAAAATCCTAGGAAGAGAAAAGATAATATAATTGTGGATGGAATGCTCAAAGAAATAATGACATAAAAATGAACAAGCAAAAAACACCAGAAAAATAAATTGAAAGATATGAAAAAAAGAACCAAATAAAATTTCTGGAAATAGAAAATGCTGAAATAACTCAAAGACATTAGCAGAGAATAAATGTGCCCAAAGGCTGTTGTTCTTGCTGTTCAGTTGCTCAGTCATGTTTGACTCTTGGCCACCCCGTGGACTGCAGATCACCAAGCTTCCCTGTCCTTCGCCATCTCCTGGAGTTTGCTCAAATTAATGCCCATTGACTCAAAGGTATTACTGAGGTAATTAACTAGAATGTATCCCAGGGAGATAAGTAGATGGAAAATGTGAGAAAGTTTAAGACATAGGGTTTTAAAAGAAATGAGAAAATTTAACCTATTTAAGTGGACTTCCAGAAAAAGAGCATAGAAAAAAATATGTGAAAAGAACCGCTTGATGAAATAATCTCTGAGCATTTGACAGATTTTAAAGAAACAAACCCACAGATTTCCAAGAAAGCAAAACTCCCATCAGTATGGAAAAACACAATGAAATTTACACTTATATAAATTTTTGATGAAACTGCAGAAGATAAAAGATAAAGAGAAAAATCTTAAAAGCCATCAAAGAAAAAGCAAATCACCCACAAAGAATAAAGTTTGGACAGTTAGTAGATTTCTCAACAAGAAAACAGAATTAAGCTAGAGATTAGTAGTATACTGAAGTTCAGAGAAAAAATATTTGACAACTTTGCTTTATGAACCCAACAAAATTGATTTTAAGGCTTTTTCAAATAAACAAAAATTTGGTTCACCACAAAATACGTTTCATTAGATAGAGTAACTCTAGGTTAGGATCCAGTTCAAATTCATCTTAAATCTTTGTGGCTGAAAGCATTAAAAATGTATTTCTTAATCACACAAATTTTGCAGTGCTTCAAGGGTTTTCCAGGGTGGTTCTTTCCAAATGTTTTACTTAGGAATTTATATACTACATCTTCTGACTCCATGTTGGCACAGAACTTGCACATGTGAGGGGACAGAGAGAGCTTTTCCTTTCCTTAGCAAAGAAGTGTTAAAGGAATTTCCAAATTGCAAAGGGACCCTGTGGTATCACAGAAAGGAATGACATTGCTGAATATTAGTAATATCTACTAGCAAGAGAGACTAAATTAAATTAGAAAGGCTGAATATGCAAAAGTAGAGAAATGATTTCGGAAGGAACTTCTGATGTAAGAAAGAATAGTGTGCAAAGAAATACATTAAAAAATAGCAGCAATGATGATATCTAATTTATTAGGACCAACCGATATGAGAGCACTAGAATGTGGAACAATGGTCACATGTAAGGTGGGGGAGATTGATCTACACTTAAAAAATCCAAGTTCCTGTTGTGTTTTTGAGGGTTAAAAAAACTACAATTTAGACAATGTTAAGCTTAGTAGGTACAATAATCAATATATAAGAAAAAAATATATGTCCTCATTATATAAGAGAGAGTAAAATTGTATACGAGAAACAAAGAAGAAAATGCAATAAAACAGAGAAAAAAGAAGAGGAAGAAATAGCAAAAATAGCTAAATATATTATGGCAGTAATGAGTTAAAGTAAGTTAGTAATCATATTAATAATCCATGAATTAGCTTGTTGATTAAAAATAATGTGAATTTGAATAAAATGAAACACAATAAGTTAAAAAAAATTAGCTATATGTGGTTTACAAGAATACAAGAATATAATCAATCTGATTTCGGTGTTGACCATCTGGTGATGTCCATGTGCAGAGTCTTCTCTTGTGTTGTTGGAAGAGGGTGTTTGCTATGACCAGTGGATTTTCTTGGCAAAACTCTATTAGTCTTTGTCCTGCTTCATTCTGCATTCCAAGGCCAAATTTGCCTGTTACTCCAGGTGTTTCTTGACTTCCTACTTTTGCATTCCAGTCCCCTATAATGAAAAGGACATCTTTTTTGGGTGTTAGTTCCCAAAGGTCTTGTAGGTCTTCATAAAACCGTTCAACTTCAGTTTCCTCAGCATTACTGGTTGGGGCATAGACTTGGATTACTGTGATATTGAATGGTTTGCCTTGGAGACGAACAGGGATCATTTTGTCGTTTTGAGATTGTATCCAAGTACTGCATTTCGGACTCTTCTGTTGACCATGATGACTACTCCATTTCTTCTGAGGGATTCCTGCCCGCAGTAGTAGATGTAATGCTCATTTGAGTTAAATTCACCCATTCCAGTCCATTTTAGTTCGCTGATTCCTAGAATGTCGACGTTCACCCTTGCCATCTCTTGTTTGACCACTTCCAATTTGCCTTGATTCATGGATCTGACATTCCAGGTTCCTATGCAATATTGCTCTTTACAGCATCGGATCTTGCTTCTATCACCAGTCACATCCACAACTGGGTATTGTTTTTGCTTTGGCTCCATCCCTTCATTATTTCTAGAGTTATTTCTCCACTGACCTCAAGTAGCATATTGGGCACCTACTGACCTGGGGAGTTCCTCTTTTGGTTTCCTATCATTTTGCCTTTTCCTACTGTTCATGGGGTTCTCAAGGCAAGAATACTGAAGTGGCTTGCCATTCCCTTCTCCAGTGGACCACATTCTGTCAGGCCTCGCCACCATGACCCGCCCATCTTGGGTTGCCCCGCAGACATGGGTTGGTTTCATTGAGTTAGACAAGGCTGTGGCCCTAGTGTGATTAGATTGACTAGTTTCCTGTGAGTATGGTTTCAGTGTGTCTGCCCTCTGATGCCCTCTTACAACACTTACCATCTTACTTGGGTTTGTCTTACCTTGGGCGTGGGGTATCTCCTCATGGCTGCTCCAGGAAAGCACAGCCACTGCTCCTTACCTTGGACGAGAGGTATCTCCTCACTGCCGCCCTTCCTGACCGTCAACGTGGGAGAGAGCCTCTGCCCTCCTGCGCCAGCACAGCCACCGCTCCTTGGATGTGGGCTGATCTTCCCGGCCACCACCCCTGGCCTTGGGCACCGGGTGGCTCCTCCCAGCCCCCGACTCTATACAGTCAGCAAAAACAAGACCGGGAGCTGAATGTGGCTCAGATCATGAACTCCTTATTACCAAATTCAGACTAAAATTGAAGAAAGTAGGGAAAACCGCTAGACCATTCAGGTATGACCTAAATCAAATCCCTTATGATTATACAGTGGAAGTGAGAAATAGATTTAAGGGCCTAGATCTGATAGATAGAGTGCCTGATGAACTATGGAATGAGGTTCGTGACATTGTACAGGAGACAGGGATCAAGACCATCCCCATGGAAAAGAAATGCAAAAAAGCAAAATGGATGTCTGGGGAGGCCTTACAAATAGCTGTGAAAAGAAGAGAGGTAAAAAGTGAAGGAGAAAAGGAAAGATATAAGCATCTGAAATCAGAGTTCCAAAGAATAGCAAGAAGAGATAAGAAAGCCTTCTTCAGTGATCAATGCAAAGAAATAGAGGAAAACAACAGAATGGGAAAGACTAGAGATCTCTTCAAGAAAA
>SJYQ01001587.1:660835-671533 GCA_006410935.1 Redunca redunca | reverse complement strand
CTTCCTTGTGTACTCCAAGGCCAAATTTGCCTGTTACTCCAGGTGTTTCTTGACTTCCTACTTTTGCATTCCAGTCCCCTGTAATGAAAAGGACATCTTTTTTGGGTGTTAGTTCTAAAAGGTCTTGTAGGCCTTCATAGAACCGTTCCACTTCAGCTTCTTCATTGTTACTGGTTGGGGCATAGGCTTGGATTACTGTGATATTGAATGGTTTGCCTTGGAAATGAACAGAGACCATTCTGTCATTTTTGAGATTGCATCCAAGTACTGCATTTTGGACTCTTTTGTTGACCACGATGGCTACTCCATTTCTTCTCAGGGCTTCCTGACCAGAGTAGTAGATATAATGGTCATCTGAGTTAATTTCACCCATTCCAGTCCATTTTAGTTCGCTGATTCCTAGAATGTCAACATCACTCTTGCCATCTCCTGTTTGACCACTTCCAATTTGCTTGATTCATGGACCTGACATTCCAGGTTCCTATGCAATATTGTTCTTTACAGCATCGGACCTTGCTTGCTTTGGCTCCATCCCTTCATTCTTTCTGGAGTTATTTCTCCACTGATCTCCAGTAGTATATTGGGCTCCTACCAACCCAGGGAATTCCTCTTTCAGTATGCTATCATTTTGCCTTTTCATACTCTTCATGGGATTCTCAAGGCAAGAATACTTTAGTATTTTGCCATTTCCTTTACCAGTGGACCACATTCTGTCAGACCTCTCCACCATGACCCGTCCGTCTTGGGTGGCCCCGCATGGCATGGCTTAGTTTCATTGAGTTAGACAAAGCTGTGGTCCATGTGATCAGATTCTCTAGTTTTCTGTGATTATGGTTTCAGTGTGTTTGCCCTCTGATGCCCTCTAGTAGCACCTACCATCTTACTTGGGTTTCTCTTACCTTGAACATGAGATATCTCCAAAAGTCTGCTCCAGCAAATCGCAGCTGCTGCTCCTTACCTTGGATGAGGGGTATCTCCTTAGGGCAGAGATACCCCTCCTCCAAGGTACCCCTTGTCCAGAGATACCCCTCATCCAGAGATAACAGAATGGGAAAGACTAGAGATCTCTTCAAGAAAATTAATGATATCAAGGGAACATTTCATGCAAAGATGGGCTCAATAAAGGACAGAAATGCAGAAAATATTAAGAAGAGGGCGCAAGAATACACAGAAGAACTGTACAAAAAAGATCTTCATGACCATGATAATCACGATGGTGTGATCACTCACCTAGAGCCAGACATCCTGTAATGTGAATTCAAGTGGGCCTTAAGAAGCATCACTATGAGCAAAGCTAGAGGAGGTGATGGAATTCCAGTTGAGCTATTTCAAGTCTTGAAAGATGATGCTGTGAATGAAAGTGCTGCACTCAATATGCCAGCAAATTTGGAAAACTCAGCAGTGGCCACAGGATGGGAAAAGGTCAGTTTTCATTCCAATCCCAAAGAAAGGCAATGCCAAGGAATGCTCAAACTACCTCACAATTACACTCATCTCACACGCTAGTCAAGTAATGCTCTAAATTCTCCAAGCCAGGCTTTAGCAATAAGTGAACCATGAACTTCCAGATATTCAAGTTGGTTTTAGAAAAGGCAGAGGAACCAGAGATCAAATTGCCAACATCCACTGGATCATTGAAAAAGCAAGAGAGTTCCAGAAAAACATCTGCTTTCTTGACTATGCCAAAGCCTTTGACTGTGTGGATCACAATAAACTGTGGAAAATTCTGAAAAGATGGGAATACCAGACTACCTGACCTGCCTCTTGAGAAACCTATTTGCAGGTCAGGAAGCAACAGTGAGAACTGGACGTGGAACAACAGACTGGTTCCAAATAGGAAAAGGAGAACGTCAAGGCTGTATATTGTCACCCTGCTTATTTAACTTCTCTGCAGAGTACATCATGAGAAATGCTGGGCTGGAAGTAGCACAAGCCAGAATCAAGATTGCCGGGAGAAATATCAATAATCTCAGATATGCAGATGGCACCACCCTATGGCAGAAAGTGAAGAGGAACTGAAAAGGCTCTTGATGAAAGTGAAAGAGGAGAGTGAGAAAGTTGGCTTAAAGCTCAGCATTCAGAAAATGAAGATCATGGCATCTGGTCCCATCACTTCATGGCAGATAGATGGGGAAACAGTGGAAACAGTGTCAGACTTTACTTTTTTGGGCTCCCAAATCACTGCAGATGGTGACTGCAGCCATGAAATTAAAAGACGCTTACTCCTTGGAAGGAAAGTTATGACCAACCTAGATGGCATATTAAAAAGCAGAGACATTACTTTGCCAACAAAGGTTTGTCTAGTCAAGGCTATGGTTTATCCAGTGGTCATGTATGGATGCGAGAGTTTGACTGTGAAGAAAACTGAGGAGTGAAGAATTGATGCTTTTAACTGTGGTGTTGGAGAAGACTCTTGAGAGTCCCTTGGACTGCAAGAGGATCCCACCAGTTCATTCTAAAGGAGATCAGTCCTGGGTGTTCATTGTAAGTACTGATGCTGAAGCTGAAACTCCAGTACTTTGGCCACCTCATGCGAAGAGTTGACTCATTGGAAAAGACTCTGATGCTGGGAGGGATTGGGGACAGGAGGAGAAGGGGACGACAGAGGATGAGATGGCTGGATGGCATCACCAAGTCAATGGAGATGAGTTTGAGTGAACTCCGTGAGTTCGTGATGGACAGGAAGGCCTGGCGTGCTGCAATTCATAGGGTGGCAAAGTTTGGATACAACTGAGTGACTGAACTGAACTGAACTGAATGCATTCATTTTTTTTCTGTGATTGTTGCTTTACAGAGAACATTACCTGCTTGCGTTATTATTTAAAAGTAACCTTTTAAAATAAACGTATCTTTGCACTGGTAAAACTACATCATTTTTTGTAAGGTAAGACTCACAGTTTTCAGTTCTTTGGAAGAAATATTAATAATACTCATTTATATTGTCCAGTTTCCAAATGTTTCTACCTTAGTAGTGGACTATAAAAAGTGAATCTTTATCTATCATTTCAGTTAGGTTGAGAAGGAACAACCAGCGTGGGGAGTGTTTGTGCTAGGTTATACATGAATGTGTATTTTTTTAGACTGAAAGCTTTTTGTATAATAACAAAAATATTTAAAAATAAAAGGCACCCATTGCTTTTTAGAAATATAATAATCAATTCTAATGCTTAGTTATTACAATTACTATTTTAATGTATTATTATGTGCTATGGAAACAAGGTAATTATGAATAGAACTGTATTGCTATCAAATAATTATCATTCAGTCTAGATGTCTAGTTGGATATTTTTTATGATGGAGATTTGGAAATTTCTCTTCTCAACAGATAGCCTTAATGCATCATTAGGGTATCTTGTGATTTCTTTCAATATAGAAATCTTTACATTTGTTTGTGTTTGGGTATATATATCCTAATATTCAAATCCATTGCCTGAGTTTGATTAATGAAACACTCACTAAAATCTCAAGCATAAAGAGGATATGTTGGTATCCAATTCCATCTGGGCCCTGGATTTCTTGAATGAGGGGCTTCCCTGGTGGCACTAGTATTAAAGAACCCACCTGCCAATGCAGGAGAACAATAGTTCAGTCCTTGGGTCAGGAAGATCCCCTGGAGGAGGGCATGGCAACCCACTCCAGTATTCTTGCCTGGAAAATCCCATTGACAGAGAAGCCTGGCAGCCTATAGGGGTCACAAAGAATCAAACATGGCTCTTGAATGAATAAGGTGATTTTGAATAGCAAAGCATTCATCAAGTATTTGCCCCAGATTGTTTCCAAGTTTGGGCATCAAGATTTCCAATTGCCAGAGAAAACTGTATGGGATTGTTTTACACAGTGCTAAGTGACATCAGTGGTAATGATTCTGCCTGCAGTGTAGGAGCCACAGGAGACATGGGTTCAATCTCTGGGTCAGAAAGATCCACTGGAGAAGGAAATGGCAACCCACTTCAGTATTCTTGCCTGGAAAATCCCATGGACAGAGGAGCCTGGTATGCTACAGTCCATGGGGTCACAAAGAGTTGAACACGACTGAAGTGAATGAGCGCACAGAAAAAGTGACATCAGCGGTTTCAGCATGATTATGACAAAAGTTGACACACAGGAAATTAAATTTCATGGGAATATAAGAAATTTATTTTATGAACCAATTACCAAAGTAGGAAAACTCACACCACTTCAGGATTTACAGTGAATGAAGTTTCCATTTAAGGAATGCAAGGCTCATGAGCATTCATTGAATATTCATTGCAAGGACTGATGCTGAAGCTGAAGCTCCAGTCCTTTGGTCACCTGATGCGAAGAGCTGACTCATGAGAAAAGAAGACCCTGATCCTGGGAAAGATTGAAGGCAGGAGGAGAAGAGGATGACAGAGGATGAGATGGTTGGATGGCATCACCGACTCAACGGACATGAGTTTGACCAAACTCTGGGAGATGGTGAAGGACAGGGAAGGCTGGCGAGCTGCGGCCTATGGGGTGACAGAGCCAGACAGGAGTGAGAGACTGAACCGCAAAGTCTCATGAGAAAAGGAGTTGCATTTCCCAAGAATACATAGAATTCTAATTCACAGTTTCTTTTAGTGTTAACCACGAAAATGAATAAAATGAAATAAAATGAAAAAAAAAATCATGATCAAGGAAATATTTCTAGCAGTTTTCAATCATTGCTGTGGTTCATTTTATGGATTAAATTAGAGCTTCAAAATAGCTTGTTCCAGATAGCTAGCTCTCTATTAATCATCTACCTTTCTCTCTAGTATCAATCTATCTATGTAAGTGATGAACAGTTTGGAGTGCATTCTTATTAGATGATTGCCTTCCCTGGTGGTGCAGAGGTTAAAGCGTCCGCCTGCAATGTGGGAGAGCTGGGTTCGATCCCTGGGTCAGGAAGATCCCCTGGAGAAGGAAATGGCAACCCACTCCAGTATTCTTGCCTGGAGAATCCCATGGTTGGAGGAGCTTGGTGGGCTACAATCCACAGGTCTCAAAGAGTCGGACACAACTGAGCGACTTCACTTTCACACGATAAAGGATAAGACAAACTCCGCTGTTCATTCTCCAGTTGCTAGTTGTTATTATTATTTCATCGTGAATTATTTTTAAAGCTCTCTTGACTTCCTCTTTGAGTCCTCCTCATGTAATATGACAATTTCTAAAGACAAACAAGCAAGTATTTTTATGTGAATTTATGGGATATGATTATTTTGACTCATTTGCCAACCACTGTTTGAGGAGTAATTCATTCTTGTTTTGGAAAACAGTAATCCATAAGCACTTTACATCAGCAAAACATCAGATAATACAGTGGTGAAATTACCTGATATAAATATAAAGCATCTAGTATTCATGGAAATAAATAGTGAAACTTCTTTAAAGGTAAATAAAATTTGGGAATTATAGAACTTTGAATTACATGATCGTAAAAATAAGTATAATTTTATCTACTTTCTTATACATAGTATCAGAATTTATTTTTGCTGGGTTATCTCTCAGAGATAAAGTTAAATAAATACAAAAATGAAAAAGAAATAGGAATAAGCAAAGAAAAACTAATTCAATATTTCTAGCCACATGGATCTTGCTAATGTAGGTTTAGGTGCTTTCAAAGAGTTTACTTTCTTGAGTTGGTTTGCACTCTTTCTTTCCACCCATAATCTAGTTTAGTCTATATTTGACTTATTGTTTTTAGAACATAATGCAGCGTGCACAATAATAAAGTTCTGTAGGTAAAATTAAGTCTGCTTTAGGTTTAATTGTACATATACAGTGGCTTTGAACAAACTGAGAAAACATCATGAATTGATGCTGTGGCTGTATTTTCTAGTTTACCTGAGAAAGGCAATATTATGTTGTATTAATATTATAATATTAATCTGAATATTACATTGATCTGAATATCTTTTAGGCCTGACCCAGCAATGTACTCATGAGGAATGCTGTATAATACAATATGAAATATAATTAGGGGCTGTCAGATAAAATACAGGATGCCAAATATTGCATGGAATATACATATATGAAGAAACTATTTGTTGTTCATCTGAAATTCAAGTTTGACGAAGCCCCCTATATTTGATTTGCTAAATCTGATAATGGTGCACAATACGAATATTAAAGTGGTTTCTTCAGAGCAAAATTGATAAACCTGATTCCAGGTACATGATGAATGTTTGATACATGTTATTAAATGAAATTAAAAATGATAAATTGCAGTACATTGACAAAATATGGAAAGACCTCTCCAGTGTGNTTGATACATGTTATTAAATGAAATTAAAAATGATAAATTGCAGTACATTGACAAAATATGGAAAGATCTCTCCAGTGTGCATAATATATACGAAATAGAAGGGTAAAAAAATAGTACCCCAACACTATCGAAAATAATATTGATTCTCAAGGACTAATCTCAAGCTAGAGGTGTATACTTTATTGCTTAGGTATCTGTGAAAAAAGGTTATTCAAGAATCAATAAGAGGCAAAAATTTTCATAAAACAGATGAAAATAGAAAATACTATGGAATCCAGCCATGTCAATAGGTATAGCCTGCTAATTAAGGTGCTTTATACTGTGTTATTTCTTTAGGCACATTAAGAAACATTTAAAAGAGAGCTTTGAAATGCAATTTAAGGATTTATGGTAACCAAATTTTGCTGACTATATATCTTGTAATTTTTTAAAGTAGTAATTAAGGTTAAGTATTACAAACTAGAGCTTACTGGTCTGCTTCCAATTTGCCCTCTTAGAGTGTAAACACATAAGCTTAAAAAAATAAAATCAAAACCCTCCCTTATAAGATCATTTCAAACCTATTCTCATAAATAAGCACATAACTTGAGAAATGTCATTCATCCATCTAGCTAACAGAATTTCTAGGACTCAGTCTCAGTTTATCTGAACTTAAGTTTTTTTTTTCATAATAGAGTGATAAATAAGATATAGAAAAGATTCAAATTCAGGGATAACTTAGTGTTCAAGAGTTTATTAAAAACATTAAAACTTGATGTTTCATATCTTCTATGTTATCACTGCTTTTTCCCATCTATCTGAAGGCTCTAGCTAAAAGTTGTGTTGAGGAATTAGCTAATTAGCTTCAGGAAAGCTGGTGCCAATGAGTTGTCTAGTTTGTTCTTGAGAGATAGGAAATAATATTTACTAGGAATCTCAAGTCCAGAAAGAATGAGATTGTCATGTCATGTACCAGTAGCTAGAAGGGAACTATTCATTCAGAATTTCATCTTTTCTTGCCCATTTATTTGATAAACATCAACTCAGTTTTCACTTGTGCCTGGTTTTCAGTACACAGCTTTGCTAAGCTTATTGCTCTTCATGATTTAATGATCAAATTTTGGTGTCCTATACTGCTATCTTTTTTCATTCTTTATGTGACATATCTAATTCTTAAGTCTGTTTCTGTCAGCCTAACTAACCGTTTGAGGCTTTCTTTCAACTAAGAGTTGTTGGATGCTTTTTCATTTGCTACCACATTATAGCACAAAGATAAACTGCAAAGAAAATCTTAACAGTATTTCTAGTATATTAGCTCTTCTGAGTGGGCCTCCCAGGTGGCGCTAGTGGTAAAGAACCCACCTGCCAGTGCAGGAGAGGTAAGAGACACGGGTTCAGTCCCTGGGGTGGGAGGATCCCTTGGAGGAGGGCATGACAACTGACTCCAGTGTTCTTGCCTGGAAATCCCATAGACAGAGGAGGCTGATGAGCTGCAGTTCATTCGGTCTCAGAGTCGAACATGACGGAAGTGACTGAACACACACAGCAAGTCTCCTTGTTGTGAGAAGGGAACTTGGAGAGAGAGAACTTGAAGAAGAAAGATCCCTGATCTTGGAGGGATCTAATCCATATAATTGGAGAAGGAAATGGCAACCCACTCCAGTATTCTTGCCTGGACAATCCCATGGACAGAGGAGCCTGGTGGGCTACAGCCCACGGGGTCGCAAAGAGTCAGACACGACTGAGCAACTAAAGAGCAAAACAAGACAGAGTCTTTGTAGCTGCTCACCGCAAATTTCACCGTTCAGACCTTAAATTAGAATTGCCGCTCTGTAAGGAAAATCACTTTAAGAATATCTATTTAAATCTTTTATATCATGCTCTTATTACTGCAATGTACACCACATGGTCTTTCATCACAGATGTGAGCACATTCAACCTCAGGAAACCCTAATCACTGAAGGATCAGTCTACCACCTGCCAACTCTGACCATTTACGCTCCCACTTAAACTTGGATCCTAACTTCTATTTCTGTGACCTTCACTTTTTCATAATAATTCCTTTAATAATCAAAGCCATCAGATCCTCTTGACTCTTCTCTCCAGCGTGAATACTCTAAACTCATTCAAGAATTCTGTGTGACTTGGTTTCCAGGCCCACCACCCATCTGTTTGCTCTCAGGTTG
This sequence comes from Redunca redunca, assembly GCA_006410935.1. Taxonomy (NCBI): domain Eukaryota; kingdom Metazoa; phylum Chordata; class Mammalia; order Artiodactyla; family Bovidae; genus Redunca; species Redunca redunca. Next base: position 663,115 of record SJYQ01001587.1, on the reverse strand, counting down.
CTGAAGCTTTTGTAAGTGTGCTCTAAAGATGGAATATAATTATTCAGGTTAGTCTCATCAGTACATAGTAAATATGATATCTTCTTCATGTCTGGGAATTATGCATTTGTTATAGGATTATATTTGATTTTTGATTATTCTCACATTTTTGGCACGTATTCATTTTAATGTAGGAAAAAATAAACTGAATTGGTTTCATGTAAGCTACTGCTTGGAGAAGGAAATGGCAGCCCACTCCGGTATTCTTGCCTGGAGAATCCCAGGGACAGTGGAGCCTGGTGGGCTGCCGTCTATGGGGTTACACAGAGTTGGACACGACTGAAGTGACTTAGCAGCAGCAGCAGAATTTAAATAGTTGTTCTATTTGGATATGAATACAGTCCTATATAATTACATCAATTAAATTCAAGAATGTTAGATATTTGTCAATTATTTAAGCCTTGAAAACTTCTTTTTTGATATGAATTATTTTCTTCAACTGATTCACACTTCTGTTATTTCTGTTCATCAACATATTTGATAAATATTTTATTTATACTTTATTTTATTCCAAGCCCACTTCAGTGAAGCGAAAATCATAGAGATTTAACATTTGAATTACTCATTCATTCATCAAATATTTATCTAGCTTTTACTATGTACCAGGCTTGGTCATACACCAGAGAATAACAGAAATGAAATGGACTTGAGTTTGAAGAACAGAAAGATTATCTCTAGGCAAAACTTGGAGCAGGATTATTTCTGGTAAAATGATCAGAAGGACAAAAGACGTAAAGGCAGAAAATCCTGATCTTGGAGTGGAGATCTATGTCATTCCCAAATGCGATAATGAAGGCGTTTTGTAACAGTAGTTCTTATGGAGTAGTTCCTAAGAAAAATCACCAGCAGAAATGCAATTCTGATGTTCAGCTGGATGACCATTCATAAATTTCATTTCTGTTAGGTAAGATAGGAAAGTGTCTTTACAAATACATCTGTACTCATCCAACTCTGTCTTGACTTCTGTGCGTGACTTATGTTGACCAGTAGCTTCCATGTTGGCTAGTTCTCATCAAACTCATAGTAGAAAAGTTTGTATTGTGGTTTTGATGGATATTTACTTATTTTTTATTTATTATTAAAGTATAGTTGATTTACAATGTTGTGACAGTTTCAGTGTATAACAAAGTGATTCGGTTTTACATGTATATATATTCTTTTTCAGATTTTTTTCCCATATAGGCTATCAAAAAATATTGAGTATAGTCCCCTGTGCTATACAGTAGGTCCTTGTTTATCTATTTTAAATATAATAGCTTGTGTACATTACTTCCAAATTCCTCATTCATCCCTTCCCCCATCTTTCTTCTTCAGAAAATTTGTTTTCTATATCTGTGAGAATGTTTCTATTTTGTAAATAAGTTCATTTGTATCATATTTTTAGATTCCACATATAAGTGATATCATATAATATTTGTCTTTCTGTGTCTGACTTACTTAACTTAGTATGATAATGTCTAGGTCCATTCATGTTGCTACAAATGGCATGATTTCATTCTTTTTATGGCTGAGCAGTGTTCCATTTTGTGTGTGTGTGTGTGTGTGTGTGTGTTAAGTCTTCTTTATCCATTCTCTGTCAATGGACATTTAGGTTACTTCTAGGTGTTGGCTATTGTAAATAGTGCTGCAGTGAACACTGAGGCACATGTATCTTTTTGAATTATGGTTTTCTCTGGATATATGCCCAAGAGTGGGATTGCAGGATTATATGCTAGGTGGTTTGAAAGGATAGCTCGTATTAATGCCCCCATTATTTTTACTTTACTTAGGATTCAGACATAGTTTTGTGGATTTGAAAACAAGGGAATCTTTGGTATNTGTTGTATGTATTCATTATAAAAATATTAAAAAATAAAATAAAAAAAAATATTTATAGTACCATCATCAGAGATATCTATAGTTATCATTTTGATATATTTTAAAAAGTGGGTTGTGGTATAATCACCTTTCATTTGCTTAACATATTTTCTAAGTATATTTATAAGTTGCCAAATGCACTTCTGTATTATGGCATTAGGCTGAATTATGTCCACTGTAAGGATATTTCATCAGCATTTTAACCAATCATCACTATTCTACATATATCTTTGCATAAAACTCTTATGGTTTTACTAGAGCAATTTTCAAGAAATAAGACCATGTTAAGACTTTGTGAAACTTATTCTAAATAACCTATATAATTCTCTCATATTTTTCCTTTTCATTATATATATAACATATTACAATACAAAGTTGAAAAAC
>SJYQ01001587.1:630157-650773 GCA_006410935.1 Redunca redunca | reverse complement strand
GGGAATGACCCAGAGAGATGTCATGGGGTGGGAGGTGGGAGGGGGGTTCATGCTTGGGAACGCATGTACACCCGTGGTGGATTCATGTCAATGTATGGCAAAACCAATACAGTATTGTAAAGTAAACTAAAGTTAAAATAAAAATTAAAAAATAAAAAAAATAAATTCTGAAAAATAAATTTGTAAATCAAAAATTCTGCTAATTTCTAATTTCATTCATTGACCATTGAAGTAGAGGGCATGCTCTTGCAAATTCCTTATTTCCTAGATCCTTAACCTGGTACAGAGAAATAGGCTTTATCATTTTATGTTATGAAAACATATCTACAATTTATTTTTCTTCTTAATACATTTTTATAGTGATCAAGCATACTTCTGCTTAGAATTTATGCCATTGCTTAGCATGAGAATTTTTTTTTTTTTTTGGTCAGCTTTCAAATATATATCTAGATGTCAGAACCTTGATTGATAAAATATAACCTACAGTTATATCATGGAAGTAGTCATCAAGTTCTTTAATAGACAATGACAGAACATATTCCAGATAGATAATTTGGATAATCAGTATCCCTCTAGATTAAAAAAATTCTGGAAAAGCACAAATAATTAGGAAAGTGTTAAAAAATTAAATTCCTAAAATTTTCAAAAGTGATTGTGCGGACATTATCTCTACCATCCGTTCAGTTCAGTTCAGTCACTCAGTTGTCTCTGACTCTGCGACCCCATGGACTGCAGCATGTCAGTCTTATCTATCACCAGCTCGCAGAACCTGCTCAAATTCATGTCCAGAGAGTTGGTGATGCCATTAAACATTCTCATCCTCTGCCATCCTCTTTTCCTCCTGCCTTCAATCTTTCTCAGCATCAGGATCTTTTCTAATAAGTCAGTCCTTTGCATCAGGTGACCAAAAGATTGGAGCTTCAGCTTCAGCATCAGTCGTTCCAATGAATATTCAGGACAATTTCCTTTAGGATTGACTGGTTTGATCTCCTTGCACTCCAAGGGACTCTCAAGAGTCTTCTTCAACGCCACAGTTCAAAAGCATCAGTTGTTTGATGCTCAGCTTTCTCTATGGTCCAACACCCACATCCATACATGACTACTGGGAAAACCATAGTTTGACTAGATGGACCTTTGTTGTCAAAGTAATTTCTCTGCTTTTTAATATGCTGTCTAGGTTGGTCATAGCTTTTCTTCCAAGGAGCAAACGTCTTTTAATTTCATGGCTGAAATCACCATCTGCAGTGATTTTGGAGCCCAAAAAAATAAAGTCTGTCATTGTTTCCATTGTTTCCCTATCTATTTACCATGGAGTGATGGGACGAGATGCCATGATCTTAGTTTTTTGAATGTTGAGTTTTCAGCCTACTTTTTCACTCCTCTTTCACTTTCATCAAGAGATCCTTTAGTTCTTCTTCACTTTCTGCCATAAAGGTGGTGTCATCTGCATATTTGAGGTTATTTATATTTCTCCCATCAGTCTTGATTCCAGCTTGTGGCTTCATCCAGCCCGGCATTTCTCATGATGTACTCTGCATATAAGTTAAATAAGCAGGGTAACATTATACAGCCTTGATGATTATTTTAACTTCAGTCAGTCAGTCAGTTCAGTTGCTAAGCTGTGTCCGACTCTTTGAGACCCCATAAATCGCAGCATGCCTGGCCTCCCTGTCCATCACCAAATCCCAAAGTTCACTCAAAATCACGTCCATCGAGTCAGTGATGCCATCCAGACATCTCATCCTCTGTCGTCCCCTTCTCCTCCTGTCCCCAATCCCTCCCAGCATCAGAGTCTTTTCCAATGAGTCAACTCTTCGCATGAGGTGGCCAAAGTACTGGAGTTTCAGCCTCAGCATCATTCCTTCCAGGACTGATCTCCTTTAGAATGGACTGGTTGGATCTCCTTGCAGTCCAAGGGACTCTCAAGAGTCTTCTCCAACACCACAGTTCAAAAGCATCAATTCTTTGGCACTCAGCTGTCTTCACAGTCCAACTCTCACATCCATACATGACCACTGGAAAAACCATAGTCTTGACTAGATGGACATTTGTTGACAAAGTAATGTCTCTGCTTTCAAATATGCTATCTAGGTTGGTCATAACTTTCCTTCCAAGGAGTAAGCGTCTTTTAATTTCGTGGCTGCAGTCACCATCTGCAGTGATTTTGGAGCCCCCCAAAATAAAGTCTGACACTGTTTCCACTTTTTCCCCAACTATTTCCCATGAAGTGATGGGACCGGATGCCATGATCTTCGTTTTCTGAATGTTGAGCTTTAAGCCAACTTGTTCACTCTCCTCTTTCACTTTCATCAAGAGGCTTTAGAGTTCCTCTTCACTTTCTGCCATAAGGGTGGTGTCATCTGCATATGTGAGGTTATTGATATTTCTCCCAGCAGTCTTGATTCCAGCTTGTGTTTCTTCCAGCCCAGCGTTTCTCATGATGTACTCTGCATATAAGTTAAATAAGCAGGGTGGCAGTATACAGCCTTGACGTACTCCTTTTCCTATTTGGAACCAGTCTGTTGTTCTATGTCCAGTTCTAATTGTTGTTTCCTAACTTAGAAATTATTTAATAACTATTAAAATGTCTGTATATCAACTCAACTTGTATTAGCATAGCTCTGACTTTGCATTTTATAGCTATAGAAAAATTAAATATCATAGGTATATCCAATTGACTAATTTTTTTGCAGCCAGAATAACAATGCAAAAAGATGATCTTTTATAATATGGAGTGAACAATTCTACAATCTTTTCTTGCCCCCAAATATTTACCCCCTGAAAAGGGGGTAAATGGTTTCAGAAGACACACTTCTCTACATAAGACCATAAAAGACTTAGTTTAAATTTCATAGCTTTTTAAATGGCAAAATATAGTGATTCACTGTATTGAATAATAACAGCTTAGCTTGAAAATCAAGCTATCTTATGCAGTCAGCCCCTGAAAACAAAGATATTGGGATAAACATGTTATAATCAGTCAGAAAAGGAATCAAAATGAAGTACCTGTCTTTAAAATGAGTAGTCATGGTTTACCCACACAAGAAGAAGGAAAAAAGAAGAAGTCTGTGGAGAAAGGGGAAAGACAGAAAGATGGGGAGAAAGAAGTCGAGAAAGACTGAACATGATGTCAGGTAAAATTAAAATGCATGTCTGAAACACACAAAATGAAAACTTGAGGCAATTATTTCCATCACTGCATATTTACTGAAGCCCTGCAAAGTGAATACACTTAAAATATCCCAATAATTGAGGATATTTTCTGGGGATATAAAAACAAAACATATTTCAAGGTTTCACCTTGTACTGTATGCAGCCTAGCCCCCAACTCATTGAATTGGTTCTTAGTTAAAACTTGGCACTTTGTTAGGTTATAAACTAATTAGCTTGGCTTTGGATACTCTAAGATTAGACAGTGTGGCAGCAAGCCATTGCCAAGTTCTTCAGCAGATATGGGGATAAAAATACAGCTCAGAACACATTTGAGAGCATCGCTGGGCTTAAGAATGACATCTGATTTTTTTTTTCTGGCTTGCAGTTCCAGATCATGACCAGAGATGGCGCTGAGGGTACAGGGAACGAAAGGCCAATCCCAATCGGAAATTGGAAACAGGACTGAAGTCCGTGAGCAGGAATCTTTATTTCACGTCGACAGCACATCCAAGATAGTGACTCTGGAGGAAGGGACCGAAAAGTATGAAGAACAAAGAACTTGTGTTAGGGGAGTCACGTCTTAGAAAGGAGCTAGGAATGAAAATCCTGACAGCTTACTGTGGGATGAACCTTATGACGCCGGAATACAGATCAGAACACTCAGAGAACTGAGATATGAGCTCTATTTTCTTAGGTTGAATAACCCGTTAGATAAGTTTTTCTAAAGTTTAATAAATGTTTATTTAACAGAAAGACTATAGAAGTGTTCATCCCTTTATATTCTAAAGACATATGGACAGGTTGTACTTTTTCTGTTTTTATCAAAGAGGAATTCAAAAGCAGTTTGATGTAGTCATAGAGTACTCCCCCGCTCCCCGAGTGTAGCTTAATGTATTTTAAATTTCCTTCTGGCTAACAAATGTTTGGTAAACAAAGATATCCATCTTAAGTGAGAAAGGCTTAAACTACTTCCTTTCAGCACCAGGTTGAACTGCTCTTATGTCCCTTCACTTGTATTTGAATAAATAGAATTGAAGATTCCAAATAAAATGAAGAGAAAAAGTTATTCAGAGGTCTACCAATAAGTGCAGCAACCTTTGAAAACTGTTTTTGTTTTTAACCTTTTGTATTGCTTTGTTCTTGTTCAGTCACTAAATCATGACCAACTCTTTATGACCCCTCGGACTGCAGCATGCCAGGCTTCCCTGTCCTTCACTATCTCCCAGAGTTTGTTCAAACTTGTGTCCATTGAGTCGATGATGCCTTCCAACCATCTCATCCTCTGTCACCTCCTTCTCCCCTCGACCTTTCCCAGCATCAGGGTCTTTTCTAATGAGTTGGCTCTTCACATCAGGTGGCCAAAGCATTGGAGCTTCAGCTTCAGCATCAGTCCTTCCAATGAATATTCAGGGTTGATTTCCTTTAGGATTGATTGGTTTGACCTCCTTGCAGTCCAAGGGACTCTCAAGAGTCTTCTCTAGTGCCACAGTTTAAAAGCATCAGATCTTTGGCATTCGCCCTTCTATTGCTTAACCCTGTGCTTTCTAAATTTCTTTTTCTAAAGAAAGTGAAAAAAATTGCTTTTAGTTAATACTGGCAACTTAAAAAGTATCCACAACCTAAAAGTTGGGAGTTATGTTTTATTCAGTGGTAATTTTTAGGGCTTCAAATCCAAGAGACAGCATCTCAATAGCCCTGAAAGAACTGCTCTGAGGAAGGAAGGGAATATATTGCTGTTGTATTTTATAGAACTATTACAACAAAAGGCTGGTAGTCAGAACATCAAAAGATTATTATTAATTAAAGAAGCCAGATTTCTCAACCTAAGGAATTTAGTGCTTTTCTATGTATGAGAAGATATAAGACTGTGGGCTCACTAAAATCATTCCTTTCATCTCAGCTATCTGGTGCCAGTATCCTGTGTTTTGTCCATCCTGAATTTCCCTGGCGCTCACCATAGGGAGTGGCTGCAGTCCTGATGCTGCCAATCACAGGTATTATTCGTCTCCATCCTGAGTGTCCTTAGGACTTACCAGCTCACATTGGAGGGCCACAATCACTGATGACTGTAACATCCTTGTTTACTGGTCAGTTCAGTTCAGTCACTCAGTCATGTCTGACTCTTTGCAACCCCAAAGACTGCAGTATGCCAGGCCTCCCTGTCCATCACCAACTCCTGGAGTTTGCTCAAACTCATGTCCATTGAGTCAGTGATGCCATCCAACCATCTCATCCTCCATCATCCCCTTCTCCTCCTGCCTTCAATCTTTCTCAGCATGAGAGTCTTTTCCAGTGAGTCAGCTCTTCGCATCAGGTTGCCAAAGTGTTGGAGTTTCAGCTTCAAAATCAGTCCTACCAATGAACACCCAGGACTGATCTCCTTTATGATGGACTCGTTGGATCTCCTTGCAGTCCAAGGGACTCTCAAGAGTCTTCTCCAACACCACAGTTCAAAAGCATCAATTCTTCGGCCCTCAGCTTTCTTTATAGTCCAACTCTCATATCCATACATGACTACTGGAAAAACCATAGCCTAGACTAGATGGACCTTTGTTGGCAAAGTAATGTCTCTGCTTTTCAATATGCTGTCTAGGTTGGTCATAGCTTTTCTTCCAAGGAGCAAGCGTCTTTTAATTTCATGGCTGCAGTCACCATATGCAATAATTTTGGAGCCCCTCAAAATAAAGTCAGCCACTGTTTCTATTGCTTCCCCCATCTATTTGCCATGAAATGATGGGACCAGATGCCATGACCTTAGTTTTCTGAATATTGAGTTTTAGGCCTAATCTTTCACTCTTCTCTTTCACTTTCATCAAGTGTTTACTGATATGGGAGGAAATACTCTATTTCTCAATATAAAAAGGATTTTAAATGGAAAAGTATCCTTTACTGCCTTGTCTGTGTACATCCTTCTCCCATCTTTTCATAGAATTAATAGCTAAGACCATGAACAATCATGGTCAAAAAGTTACTAAGTGGTCTAACTCTGCTGTGTACTGTGTGGCCTGTCAATCAGGTGCATCATCATCACCTGGGAGCTTGTTAGAAATGCAGAATCTCATGTCTCCTCACAGACTTAATGCATCAAGATGTGTAATTTAACATCCTCAAGTGATATATGTGCACTGCGAAGTCTGAAAGACTCTGCTCCAGATTCCAAAGATGGAACTACTAAGGGCCAGTCCTTTCTCTTGCAGCTCCACAAGAGGGCTGCTGAAATGGTCTAACTATATTCAATGTCCTTACCCTTAGCTCATATAGAGAGAGAACAAGAGAGGAGGGTGGGTCTAAATCGATCATCATGAGAGACATTGACAAGTGGTGTTTACAGTGAGAGACTTTCTCTTTTCTAAGGAAGTAAGAGAGGCTCCAAGAGACTCTGTAATAGATATGTATGTTGACAATAAAGCTCAATCCAAGGCTGGATATTTGTTGACTTGCATGCTCTACATGGCCACACTGGTCCTGCCCTTGGAGGGCAAGGGAGCATGTGAGTTCTTGGACGAGTTCTTCAATTTCCCCCCAGAATTTAGGGACATATGCAACACATAGAGACTGTGCCCATTTATGGCCTTCTGATTTTGTACAATGGGAGGCTTCTTCAAGGAGTCTGTGATAATAGTGTGAGACAAGATTGTGGCGAATTATGGGAAGAGGGTGGGAGCAACAGTTCCCCAAACCATCTCAGTTCTCTGTAACCTTGGGGGGCTAGAAAGCAGGATGTGTGCAATTTCTGTGGCTCCATGGGGAGGGGCATAGAGATCTGATGAGGGAGTATGAGCTCAGGTGACTGATAAGCCTAGCAAGGTTTTGTCTCTTCCAGAGAAGGGATTCTGGGCATGAACCACTGTCACAGCTAAGAGGAGACATACTGCTATCTGTGAGTGTAGTATCGCTGACACAGAGAACTGTGTATCAAGTGAACCCTGCTTTATGAAAAACACCCATACTACCCCCTTGTGTACTGCTTCCGCAGTGGTGGTCACCTGAAGCAAGGACAATGAACTCAAGCCAAGTCTGGTGGTCACCGTCAGCCTTCAGTTAACTATCTTAGATGAGCTTCACCACTACACTGCCTGCTTCTGCAAGTCTTCCTCTAAAAAGATCTAAACAGAGAACATGGAGAGAAGAAAGTCTGAGAGGATTCCATTTTCCTCCATCACGATGAGCAACTGAGTGTGCAGCTCAAATCTGTTTTAGAAAATGGACATGGAATAGGAAAAGAAGAGCTAAGGTTTAAATTGAATTTGGGATTGCTGCTTTAAATTAGATTGGACTTTAGTAACTCGAAGTGGCCAGAAAGTTGCAGAATCCTCCCAAGATGTAATTAAGGGACAAGAAAGAAGGATTGAGTTTAGCAGAGCTGCAAGTGATGGTAGGAAACATAAAACCATCTACTGGCATCCACCTACGCTTCTTTAAAGAAAGCTCAAATGCAAATCATAAACATCTTTATATTTCATGGTAAGTCACCTTCTGCTGTTGTTTCCATGGTAGGCAAGATGAGCAAAGTACAATTTTACCACCTCCCATCTCTCCTACACTCATGTCTCTTGATTTAGGGCAGTTACATTATTGCTTTCTTTTTTCAACTTGTGTGTGTGTGTGCTTAGTCACAGACTCCTTGTGACCCCATGGATGGTAGCCCACCAGGATCCTCTGTCCATGGGGATTCTCCAGGCAAGAATACTGGAGTGGGTTGCCATGCCCTCCTCCAGGGGGTCTTCCCACCCCAGGCATCGAACTGGGGTCTCCTGCAATGCAAGCAGATTCTTTACCATCTGAGCCACCAGGGAAGCCCATTTTTTTTCAACTTAGGGGGTACATTTTTAACTTTCCTAAAAGCAATGTAATATTTACTTTTTGTTGAGGAAAAAAAATGTCTGACTCTGCAAACAAATTGCAAAAAAAAAAAAAGAGTGCCTTTAACCGCTGTCCATGTTTTCTCTTAGCAAGCCATTCTTTTTGATTCTTTAGTATGGGGCTTTATGCCTTGTCCTGATCACCCAAGAGCTCACTTGCCAGTACCTGGTGATGAAGTCCTGCTGCAAGCATCTGACTCTGCCTGTGGGAATGGATGGAAAACCTGGGGGGAAGATGCTTCCAGGACAGTCCTCGGCCAATGACTGACAATAACCAGAGGATACATTCCCAGCTTCCCTTTCCTTATTTCTCAAGGAAGAGACAAATCTGAGATATATTTGACACCATTTCCCAGAAGTTTCCAATGAGAAAAATGGAAATTTCAACAAAATAAAACTACCATGAAAATGTACATCTAACCCACTCGTTCCTCCATGAATCTGAGTCTAAAAGTCAGAAGAGTTAATTTGCATAATGGAAAGAAGGTCTTTTCTTTGACTTGCAAAATAGGATAAACACAAAGTATAAAAGAATTTGGGGAAGTTCACAGTGATCATGAAATTGTGTTGTGAGTTACTATAAATAGAATCATTCCAAGTAGAGGAATTTTTTAAGTCTGTTTAGAGCATTTTGAATGAACTGCTTTTTCAGTTTATGCTTTTAGTATCTTTTATTTTTCCTCTTCTTTCCTGAAAGCTGGATTTNGGATTTTAAGCCATGTTATTGCATTTAAGTTTTAAATAAGTAACACAGGAGACATAAGAGATAAAGTGCAAATGGAGTTTGTTTTACTCTTTCTAAAGCACTTTTTAAGAAAGACAAGAAGGAAGGATTTGGAAACACTTATCTAAAACATCAGGCTTCCCAGGTGTTTCTAGTGGTAAAGAACCCCGCTGCCAATGCAGGAGACATAAGGGATGTGAGTTCCATTCCTGGGTTGGGAAGATCCCCTGAAAGAGGTCATGGCAACCCGCTCCAGTATTCTTGCCTGGAGAATCCCTTGGACAGAGGAGCCTAGTGGGCGACAATCCACTGGGTCACAGAGGCGGACACGACTGAAGCAGCTTACCAGGCATGCATCTAAAACATCTCTCAGATCACTTATGGATTTTAATTCTTTTCAGATAGTTTTACTGTGTCAGGTGTGCCACAGATTGGTAGAAAGAGACCACCCGCACATACACAAACACTCCCATTTTCCCTTCCATTGTTAAGATTAGATTATGTTCACAATTTCACTCACCAGGCTACAGAAATGTTACTGAGAGGAATGTGATCATGAAGAAAAAGAAGCATATTGGCCTAGAAATCCAAAAAGTACACACAGTTGCAAGTGAAACTGCCAACAATTTCAGCAAAAGGTCAATTCTTTGTGTTCTGCAGAGCTTTGATTTGGGGCCATAAATTACCACTCAGGTAAGTTTATACTAGTTATCTGTGTGCTTCCACTGAAGGCATTATTTCTCAACCTCTGAACTCTTAACTTGGACCAGATAATTTTTTTGTTGTCAGGGGCTGCCTTGTGAATTGCAGGATATTGTGACAACCAAAAATGCCCACAGACATTGCTGAATATACCCGGGGAATACATAGTTGAATTAAGGTGGTGGTGTTGTTTGGTCTCCCAGTCGTGTCTGACTCTTCGTGACTCCATGAACTGCAGCACACCAGGCTTCCCTGTCCCTCACCATCTTCCAGAGTTTGCCCAAGTTCATGTCCCCTGCATTGGTTATGCCATCCAGTCATCTCATCCTCTGACTCCCTCTTCTTCTGCCTTTAATCTTTCCCAGCATCAGGGTCTTTTCCAAGGAATCAGCCATTCACATCAGGTAACCAAAATATTGGAGCTTCAGCTTCAGCATCAGTGCTTCCCATGAGTATTCAGGGTTGAGTTCCTTTAATGTATTTAAGGTATTGTTACAAACATCAATAGTTGCCTCTCTTGGTTCTTGCTCTAGAGTGAGAATCATTAAGATGACATCATCCTGCCAGGGGACAAATGGAATCACTGCCCAGGAACTTCTGAATTATAGCTGCCTACAGCTCCTTAGAAGAAAAGTTATGACCAACCTAGATAGCATTTTAAAAAGCAGAGACATTACTTTGCCAACAAAGGTCCATCTAGTCAAAGCTATGGTTTTTTCCAGGAGTCAAGTATGGATGTGAGAGTTGGACCATTAAGAAAGCTGAGTGCCAAAGAACTGATGCTTTTGAACTGTGGTGTTGGAGAAGACTCTTGAGAATCCCTGGACTGCAAGGAGATACAACTAGTCCATCCCAAAGGAGATCAGTCCTGAATATTCATTAGAAGAACTGATGCTGAAGCTGAAACTCCAACACTTTGGCCATCTGCTGTGAAGAACTGACTCACTGGAAAAGACCCTGATGCTGGGAAATATTGAAGGCAGGAGGAGAAGGGGATGAAAGAGGATGAGATGGTTGGATGGCATCACTGACTCAATGGACATGAGTTTGAGTAAACTCCGGGAGTTGGTGACAGACAGTGAGGCCTGGTGTGCTGCAGTTCATGGAGTTGCAAAGAGCTGGACATGACTGAGCAACTGAATTGAACTGAACTGAACTGAACAGCTCCTTTTGGAGCTTCCCTGGTAGCTCAGCTGGTAAAGAATCCGCCTGCAATGCAGGAGACCCCGGTTTGATTTCTGGGTTGGGAAGATCCCCCGGAGGAGGGATAGGCTACCCACTCTAGTACTCTTGGGCTTCCCGGGTTGCTTGGATGGTAAAGAATTCACCTGCAATGCGGGAGACATGGGTTCCATACCTGGGCTGGGAAGATCTCCTGGAGGATAGCACGGCAACTCCCTCCACTCTTCTTGCCTGGAGAATCCCCATGCGGGCTACAGTCCATGGGGTCTCAAAGAGTCTGACATGACTGAGCGACTAAGCACTCCTTGTACCCCCGGAAAGGTCGTTCCTGTGATACTTCTCCCTTACTACCAAAACTAATCACCTTGATAGTGCTTTGCAGCATGAACCGCATGAAATTAAATACTTAAGTGCTTGTTTATACCATTTGTAAATCACACAATATGATCCTCATCTCTTTTCTGTCTTCCCTTTTTGCATACTTTTTCTGCTTCCCATGATTTTCTCACTTCCCACTTTCCCATTTATTGTGCATGGTAGTTTTTGTAAATGGGAAGATATTCCTGTGATACATTTAAGTTTAATCCATAGGTCAACTAGTCAATCAAATTTTTATGTTTACAGTGTTTTGCAGTATACAATAAAATCTTTGATCATTTTTCTAAATGCAGTATATACTTCAAATTTACATCCCTTTGCCATAATTTCTGCTTGTATTTTACCCACTCCACTTTGATTACAGTTTCTTTTAGTAAATATGTGCAATCTTACAGAAAAATAGCATTATGCCTGCCACTGGAGAGATAAATAGTTGTGACAGTCATTTGAAGAACAATAGTAATGCATTTGGTATTCTCCAGTGATAATTGCAAGTAACAGGTCTAAGCTATAAAAGTTTCAAAAGAAAAGAATAATCAGAGTAAGATCTCTCCTCGAGTAAAGGCAGGGACAGAGCAACTCTTACTGAATTTATATTCCTTGTATATTTCTTACATCACCTTAATAGTAATAGCCCTTTACCAGTGCAGTATAGTTACATGTTTGAAAAATAAATAAGAAGTCACTTCTCACCCACTAAAATGGGTATAGTAAAAACTGCAGATAATAACAAAAGTTGACAAATGCCTGTAGCAACTGGGACCCTCACACTTTGTCAGGAGGGAGTTAACTGCAAAATGTTACAGCCATTTGGAAAACAGCTTTACAGTTTCTTAAACAGTTAAATTTATCATGAAACCTGATAATTCCATGCCTGGATATCTACCCAATAAAAATATAAGCAAATCAAAGTTTTGTTCTTAGTAGCAACATTTTTCCTAATTACAAGAAATGAAAGCAATCCAAAGAGCCATAAGCCAATGGACAAGTAAACAAAAAATCTGTTATATCCTTACAATGGAATACAATAATATCTCAATAATCTCAGCCAAAAAAAAAAAAAAAAATTAAATCACTGATTCATGCTACAACCTAAATTCATCTCAAAAGTATTATGCTAGAAGTCCAATGCAAAAACGTTGTGTGTCTCTAACTCATGCAATATTCAGTAAAGCCAAGTCTATAGAGACAGAAAGCATGTCGGAAATTCCTAGGGTTGGGAGTCAAAGTAAAGATTGATTATAGACTTACACAAGGCATCTTTCTGGGGTGATGGAAATGTTCCAGAATGGGTTCTGTGATGCTTTCACAGCTCTGAAAGCTTCAGAAAGGTTGTTGAGTTGTACAATTAAAATGGGCCAATTTTATGTTATGTAAATTATACCTCAATAAAGCTACCTAAACAAATTAGTGGGAGGACAGACTGCAAACAGAAGGACTTGGCTGTGTTTTTCTTAGATTACCTTGGTTCATTTTTGTACCTCTGTATACATCATATGGAATGAATCAGACTTTTTTTTGAGGGAATCTTTACCAGGCACCTTATTTTTGTACTTGTATTATTTTTCCTAAATCATGAAAGTATGATAACACATTTACAAGAGACTTGTAAAATACGGAACAACTTGCATACAGTTCTACTATATATTACAATTATTCTTTTAAGCAGATAAACTAAGATTTTTAGTTGGAATTTTAATATCAAACTCTCAAAAATTAATGGAATGAATATATAGAAAAGCAGAAGGATATAGTAGACCTGACAAGCACCATGAGCCAATTCAACATAATTAAGATTTATACAAATTTCACACAGCAGTAGGATATAATTTCTATTCAAGTTCCCATAGACTATAAACTAGGAGATACTGGAACATATCCAGGGACATAGAGCAAGGTGCAAATATTCCATGGTCTAAAGGTATTGAAATCAGGCAGAGTCTGTTCTTTTATCACTATGGAATTATGTTAGAAATCAATATCAAAAGATATTCAAAAATAACCCACATATTTTCAAGTCCAAGCACCTTATTTTTGAGGACTGACCACAAGTTATTCAGTCAATTATTACATACACAGAACTAGATGAATTAAAAGTTAAATCTCTGCATGTTTATATCACATATATTATTTTACTATAGAGATTTCAGAACACATTTATGTAAATGATCTCAGATCATGATTACAAAAATTTTGTGAGGTTGGAATGGAAAGCTTAAAGATATTAAGTGATCTGTGCAGATTTCCATAATCACTTAGAGGTCTCATTAGGTATCAGGTCACAGTTCTTGTAAATAAAAGTTCCTTATCCAAATTCCTTGCTATGAAGACCATATGATTTTCCTGTTAGCAGCTGATTAGGTCAAAAGTAGGCATCTGGCCCAAAGCCAGCTAGAAATTTATGCCATGGACGGATATGAAAAGATGAGAAGGACTGATCAGATTATTTCTCCTGGGGATGTGAATTGTGAAAAAAAGTTGCTGGCTTGGAAGTTGAAGATGAAAAGAGGCTATGAGATGGAGCAGGGTCTTGTGGATTCCTGGCAAGTCAAAATCATAGGAAAGACAAAGCTATAGGTGAGCCAGAAATCAAGAGGAAAAACAGAGAATGTCACTTGAAGTCATTTGGCAAAGGTTAGAAATAAGCATATATACAGAAGTAGTGTACCACTCCAGTGATGGACATGGGCATGAAATATGCACCTGTACGCTGAGGGCTCTAGATGGCTTTCTGGGCGTCTGAATGTTGGACTAAACTTGGGTACTTATTCATTTGTATCCTTACCTTCACCTCACTATATCATCACCATCATCATTAATATAAAGTCTAGCTTTATTTTTTAAACTATACATCTTTTTACACTCAAACATACAGAGCTGAATTATTCATAACTTGAATCGGATGTGGCTTATTGCTTCCATCCTTCTCAGAAAAAAAATTACAAGTTAAAATGAAATATTTCCTGCAAATATGCATCTCACATATTTACTCAGCTTTGTTTTGAAATTCTTGCCTCATAAATATTTTAACATAGCTATTGGAGATAGCACTTTAGTGATTTAGCTGCATGTTGCTTTAATTTTGGAAGTTTTACTTGTGCTACTTCTGTGTTCTACTACATTATCTAAAATCTTAAAAAAATGATAAATTCAACTTACCTGAGTTTTTAGAAAAGGTCACTAGAAACTTACTGTGCAAAGAAAGTATACAAGCCTGTGAACACGCTCTATCGACATGTTTATACTTGATCTTCCTAGGTTTTAGGCTGAGAAATAGCTCCTACACAAAGTTTTCATTGTTTATTTCTGAATATGAAAAAAATACCTTGACCCATTTTGATGTCCTTGAAAAATGACACAGGTTTTTTTTTTTTTTTTTACTGGTTTAGATTTCTAAAGTTGACTTTATATCTTGTCTAGATAGTTTTCATAGAAACCTTTTTTCTTGTTGTTCTTTACAAATGGCAGCCATTGTTAGCCTTTCTGTATAGTTTATTTTTACCTTTAACATTTTCTCATCTCTTTCTGCATCTGAAGCTGCCTTATTTTTTCCATTTTTCTTTTCTTTTTTTTTCTTGGCATGCCAGAAGTTTAATTTTGGTGCTGTTGGAGAACATTATTTCTCATTTTATAAGGGAGGAAACTGAGTCTTAAAGAGAAGGCACCTGTCTAATAACACATGTTATCAGGTTGCACACTCTATACTTGAAGCTGCGACTATTTGACAATAAACCTGTGCCAATGATTTCTCTACTATTTATTGCAAGTTCTTGCAGCCCAAACTGCCAAAATGAATACCAAGCAATTAAGTACAGAATCTTACACTGAACCCAAATCTCCCAACTGTGATGTCTATGTTATTTGCACTACACCCAGCTACTTCCTAGAAATAATTCCATTTTACTTCACTTTGGCTTCACCTAGTGTTTTCATTATTTTCACTTGACCTCTGAGATGGAAAGGGCAGGTACATACTCTACAAATAAGTAAAGCTAGGTTAAGAGAAGTTTAAATGACACACCAAATATCACAGAGCTAGTAAAAGCTTACTTTCAAAAACACCCAGTATGCTTAAGACATTTTATTCATATGACATCATATATTTTAAAAATCAGACCAGATTTAGACTCAAATAGAACCTTTGTTCATACCAACACAAGGAGCAGCTTCATTTCAAATCTTTTGTTTAATTAAGCCAGGTTTCTCAATCATCCTCCATTCCTCTTTGCTGGTCTCCATTGCAAACAATGGTTTAGAAATCAGAAGAGGAGTCCGTCAGTGGGGATGTACCCCCAGGGGCTTGGGTAGCTCTTTGACAGTGATTGTCAGCAAATCTACATTCTGGGCCTGGGCTTCTCTTCATTTCTTGAGAGTGAGCAAAAAGGGCTTCTCCCAAGAAAACCACAAGTATAATATTCACAGTTCAGTTCAGTCGCTCAGTTGTGTCTGACTCTTTGCGACCCCATGGGCTGCAGCATGCCAGGCCTCCCTGTCCATCACTAACTCCAAGAGTTTGCCCAAACTCGTGTCCATTGAGTCAGTGATGCCATCCAACCATCTCATCCTTTGTCATCCCCTCTCCTCCTGCCTTCAATCTTTCCCAGCATCAGGGTCTTTTTCAATGAGTCAGTTCTTATCAGGTGGCCAAACTATTGGAGTTTCAGCTACAGCAGCAGTCCTTCCAATGAACATTCAGGACTGATTTCTTTTAGGATAGACTGGTTGTATCTCCTTGCAGTCCAAGGGACTCTCAAGAGTTGTTTCCAACACCACAGTTCAAAAGCATCAATTCTTCAGTAATATTCCCAAGGATGCCTATAAGCTGAGTGTCTCGTAAGGCAGCTCTCCCAGTGGGTCAGGTGGGTGCTCAGTTTACCAGTGGGTAAGACCATGTGACATCTACCAAAATGTTCTGCATCCCATGGCCACATTTTAGTCCTTTTTTTTTTTTTGGTTTAAATTAGTTCCCTTTCTTTCTTTCTTTTTTATTTTATTTTTCAAATAAATTTTTTAAATTATGAAAGTATAATACACATTTAAAGGAAACTTGGAAAATATAGAACAGGGTTACATATAGTTCCACTATATATTACAATTACTTAAGTATAAATCAAGATTTTTAGTTGGAGTTTCAACATCACACTCTCAAAATTTAATAGAATGCATATACAGAGAAATAGAAAGATACAGAAGACCTGAAAAGCACCATTAACCAATTCAGCATAATTAAGATTTGTGCACAGGCGTCCCTTGTGGCTCAAGCAGTAGGAGAATCTGCCTGCACTGCTGGGTGCTGGGGTTCCATCCCTGGATCGGGAAGGTCCCCTGGAGAAGGGACTGGCTACCCACTCCAGTAGTCTTGTCTGGGAAATCCCATGCATAGAGGAGGCTGGTGAGCTACAGTCCACAGGGTCACAAAGAGTCAGACACAACTGAGTGACCAACACTTTCAATTTTTTTCACATAACAGTAGGATACAAATTCTTTTCAAGTTCCCATAGACTATAAACTAGGAGACACTGGATTGTATCCAGGGACATAGAATGAAGAGCAAAAATTTCATGGTCTAAAGATATTGAGATCATACAGAATCTGTTCTCTTATCATTGTAGAATTCTGTTAGAATCAATATCAAAAGATATTTCTAGTGCTGTTTTTAAAAAGTAATAAAAATTAAATGGGAATTAAATCCTCAAGAAACCATGGGAATAAATCAAACCTGGTTTATACTCTTCAGCCCTTATAATAAAATTTCAGGTTGTTGAAGCAAAGCAAAGTAGTTATTTGTGCGTGGATACTTTGGAGGGCACAGTTTGCACAAATGTCCTTTGCAGCCTCCACATCTTTTCTCACTGAGATGGCAGAATAGAGCAGGCCTCTGCAAGCACATTTATTTCCAGCATGACAGCCCCTTAATTCTGGAATGGGATTCTGCCACAATAAGACAGAGCTCCTTCTATGAGGGATTTTCTACTTAGCATGACTATGGTAACTTTCTTTCTTTGAAAATAACTCTCTACCTTGTTCTGTTTTGCATATCCTGCTCTATCCATTGGAAACTCTAGATAATAAATTACCAAGACTGCTTTTCCCTGGGGAAATTATGTGCTTTTTTTTTTTTTTTAAACAAACTGCCATTTTTTTTTAGTCATTTATAAAAAAATGTATGTATATGTCTAGATTGTTTGTTTTCAGAGAGACAAGGAAAGATGTTGGGGAAGTAAAAAGAGTTAATGTTCTCTAACAAATACAAGCAATGAAGCACTCTTTCAGCTGATGAAGATGATTTTTCAGGCAGCCTTGATTCCTCCTGTTTTGTTAGGTTGACAGCAGGCAGCTCCCCATGAGCAAAGCTCAGAGGGTGACAGCCTCTGTTATCAGTGGTTTCTGTCAATGATCATGAGATGTGCTGTTTTCACTATTCCAGATTTTTTTTTCCTTTTTTTTCTGGTACCTGTGATCTAAGTCCCTTTGAAGAAAGGAACTTCCTCTTCTACTATGAGCAGCTACTTCCAGCACTTCCAGATTGCTGAGAGTTTTTGTTTATAAATAGATACTAGTCTTCATTAAAAGCATTTTGACTACTGATTATTTTAATGTTTTTCTTTTTCAGCTTTGAAGAGGAATATCACATTGCTAAATATTTAAATGTGGAATTAATCTTGCATTTCTGGAATCTACTCTAATTATATTACCTTTGTAATGTAGTCAGGATTTTTGAAACTAAATTTATAAGTAAAATTAATCTGTTTTTCTTTGCACTTGCTTATGAGGTCTTGATATTGAGTTGGATCTTGCAGAGTTGGAGCTTGTGGACAGAGGGAAGGGAGAATTCTGAGTTCATTCATGCAGTGAGTGTGATCTACCTTCGATGCTTGCCAAACACATTGTTGTTGTTCAGTCATGTCTGACTCTGTGACCCCATGGACTGCAGCACTCCAGGTTTTCCTGTCCTTCACTATCTCCTGGAGTTTACTCAAATTCGTGTCCATTGAGTCGGTGATGCCATCCAACTCTCATCCTCTGTTGCCCCCTTCTCCTCTAGCTGTCAATCTTTCCCAGCATCAGGGTCTTTTCCAATGAGTCAGCTCATGATACATGCCAAACGTGTAGTTGAAACTGGTTCTCCCAGAGGGCCTTAGTGGTACCTTCATAGTCCATCCTAATGTCAGGTATCACTCACCATGGAATTCCTTTGACAAAGTTGAATGTCCCTCTCTTCCAGCTGATAATTATTTCCTTCTCAGTTCCTGTTCATCTAGTGTTACCTCTAGATACTGGACTCTGTTTATTCCCCCAGATGATCTCATAAAAAAGACTTAAGACGAGCCCTCTTTTGCATGGGGCTTAAGACAAACCCTCTTTGCATGTTGGAAATACTTATTTCATTGTTTCAAAAGATATAAAAAAAAGTTCAGGATGCTCACTGCAGCAACTTCTAGTTATTCTGAAATTAAAACAGCTAACCACTCTCTTAGATTTGCCAGCTAAATCAGAACAGGGCTTCTTCCATGTTACCGCCAAAGGATTAAGTTGCACAGGACTGAAATCAAGCTCCAAGCGATCTTAACAAAGTCTCTCAACTATATTAAGGAAGGAAGTATCCCATGCCTGCAGCTGTCTAGACAGAAATGCTCTTCAAAAATCCCCCTCTGACCTCCCGTCTTTGACTGTGCTGTACCTTCAAGGAGTGAGGGAGGTTTAAATGTCTCAAAGTGGTAGTCACTCAGTCTGGTCTGACTCTTTGCAACCCCATGGGCTGTCTCCTCTGTCTGTGGGATTCTCCAGGCAAGAATATTAGAGTGGGTAACCATTTCCTTCTCTAGGGGATCTTCCCAACCCAGGGATCCAGGCTGGGTCTCTTGCATTGCAAGCAGGTTCTTTACTATCTGAGCCACCAGGGAAGCCCAATTGTCTCAAAACCAGATGTCTCATCATTTACCATTGTAAAGCATCTTGCTTTAGAATGTATTTTCTGTTTTATTGGATTGTCAATTTGAAAGTCCTCTTAAATATGCATCTTCATAATTGTTTTGCAATCCTTTCACCCTCATAATTGTTTTTAAATATCAGCACATTATTATCAGAAAGCATCATTTTTTAATGATGAGTGTGAAACAGGTGGTTGACCCTGGGGACTTTGACTCCCCTGAGTGGACTGTGGCTCATGATATCTGGAAAGACTGCCTAGGATGAAATAGGCAGATATTTAATGTGTGAATTATTTGAAACTGTAGAATATAGTGTGCATGTGCATAAAATATTGATTTGTATGCATACATATTTCCTGAGTGGGCATAAAGGGTATCTAAGTTTTAAACACAATAAATAGACCAAGAAACAACCAGGAGTGAAGCCAGTTCCAGAAACTTCTGGTGAGAATTTTTATAATATTTAATAGAGAACTGAATGTGGTCTTTTATGAATATGTCCTAAGATTTTCTTTGTACCCACATAGGGTGCTGAGTGACACAAATATAAATGTCATGGAGGTTCATGACATTGTACAGGAGTCAGGGATCAAGACCATCCCCATGGAAAAGAAATGCAAAAAAGCAAAATGGCTGTCTGGGGAGGCCTTACAAATAGCTGTGAAATGAAGAGAAGCAAAAAGCAAAGGAGAAAAAGAAAGATATAAGCATTTGAATGCAGAGTTCCAAAGAATAGCAAGGAGAGATAAGAAAGTCTTCCTCAGCAATCAGTGCAAAGAAATAGAGGAAAACAACACAATGGGAAAGACTAGAGATCTCTTCAAGAAAATAAGAGATACCAAGGGAACATTTCATGCATAGATGGGCTCGATAAAGGGCAGAAATGACATGGACCTAACAGAAGCAGAAGATATTAAGAAGTGGTAATAATACACAGAACTGTACAAAAAAATGTTTTATGACCCAGATAATCACGATGGTGTGATCACTCACCTAGAGCCAGACACCCTGGAATGTGAAGTCAAGTGGGTCTTAGAAAGCCTCACTAGGAACAAAGCTAGTGGAGGTGATTGAATTCCAGTTGAGCTGTTTCAAATCCTGAAAGATGATGCTGTGAAAGTGCTGCACTCAATATGCCAGCAAATTTGGAAAACTCAGCAGTGGCCACAGGACTGGAAAAGGTCAGTTTTCATTCTAATCTCAAAGAAAGGCAATGCCAAAGAATGCTCAAACTACCAGGGCCACCTGAGTGCACAATTGCACTCATCTCACAGGCTAATCACGTAATGCTCAAAATTCTCCAATTATTCAGCAATAAGTGAACCGTGAACTTCCAGATGTTCAAGCTGGTTTTAGAAAAGGCAGAGGAACCAGAGATCAAATTGCCAACATCTGCTGTATCATGGAAAAAGCAAGAGAGTTCCAGAAAAACATCTATTTCTGCTTTATTGACTATGCCAAAGACTTTGACTGTGTGGATCACAATAAACTGTGGAAAATTCTGAAAAGACGGGAATACCAGACCACCACCTGACCTGCCTCTTGGGAAACCTGATTGCAGGTCAGGAAGCAACAGTTAGAACTGGACATGGAACAACAGACTGGTTCCAAAGAGGAAAAGGAGTACATCAAGGCTGTATATTGTCATCCTGCTTATTTAACTTATATGCAGAGTACATCATGA
>SJYQ01001587.1:614607-630082 GCA_006410935.1 Redunca redunca | reverse complement strand
GTGGTGATGTATGGATGTGAGAGCTGGACTGTGAAGAAAGCTGAGCGCTGAAGAATTGATGCTTTTGAACTGTGGTGTAGGAGAAGACTCTTGAGAGTCTCTTGGACTGAAAGGAGATCCAACCAGTCCATTCTAAAGGAAATCAATCCTGGGTGTTCTTTGAAGGAATGATGGTAAAGCTGAAACTCCAATACTTTGGCCACCTCATGCGAAGAGTTGACTCGTTGACAAAGACTCTGATGCTGGGAGGGACTGGGGGCAAGAGGAGAAGGGGACGACAGAGGATGAGCTGGTTGGATGGCATCACCAACTCTATGAACGTGATTCTGAGTGAACTCTGGGAGTTGGTGATGGACAGGGAGGCCTGGCGAGCTGCAGTTCATGGGGTCGCAAAGAGTCGGACACGACTGAGTGACTGAACTGAACTGAACTGAATAACATTTTAAAATGTTAGTTGCTTATTCATTTGTCTACTTTTGATTGTTGCTCAATAGAGGAATTTGATATATATCATTTAAAAATTTTAAGACAACTAAAAGTAATATTAAATAATTATACAATAAAATATTAATAAAAACAGTAATAATAAAAATGGCCGAACACTTTCTAGGCTATTGGAGCAGACACTGTTGGTGCTCTGCACGTATCCCCTTGCACTCACTGTCTTGTGTGCAAAGATATGTCTCACTACAGGCACATTCAATCCTCGGCTTTGGGCTCCTTCAATGGTTGTAATCAGCTGAGCCCACTTTAGGGTGAAAAGAGACCTGAAGTGCCAGAAGTTAATAACTCTAGAAGCAGCCTTCAGTTGATGAAAAATGGGAGTTGTTGCATAAATGATAGTTTCTTTGCTCTGAGGGGAGACATCTCTATATGTTCTCCCATAGAACCCCGATGATATGGAGTCCCCTTTGCCCTAGAACCCTAATCCATTTAATATCATGTCTTATACTGACTTCCTGTCTCTGTCTAATTTCCCTGCAATCCATACTGATGCTTCTCTGGGATCATCTCTCAAACCACTTGCAGTAAAAAAGCAAAAGAAAAATAGCAACCAACCAACCAATGAACCCAAAACACTTGTTTACCAACATACCAACTGGGACGTTTAAGAAAGCAAAACAGAAATCTGAAATCCTCTAATAAGTTCACAGCGAAAAACAAATGAGATTTAGAATCCTCAGCATATATTTAGCATGTTACATGAACATGTAATCATTTGAACAGTATTTATCCTCTTAAGTAAATTTGAATCTGCTGTTGTAGCTCTGCATGGAAAAAAAAATGAAGGCACAAGGGTTTGGGTTTCTATGGAAACCTGTACTTTGATTACTGATGGATTTCAAGTGTATAATTTTTAGTCTCACTGGTACAATGTTTGGGGGAAAAAAAAGTGAAAAAAGGCTGCAAAATTATCAGGAATATTTCCTCAGATGCTAATATTTTCAGAACCATAGATTGAAAGATGCTGGAAGACCCTTCAAATTAATTTTTAGCTTTAATCAATAAATAGTTATTGAGTTCCTTTTAGGTGCCAAGAACTGTCCCAGTGGCTATTGCAGTTAATAAAAAAGATAAAATTTAATAAAAAAAAGCTTTACATATAACTTTACCAAAAAACTTGA
The DNA here is from genome assembly GCA_006410935.1 of Redunca redunca. Taxonomy (NCBI): domain Eukaryota; kingdom Metazoa; phylum Chordata; class Mammalia; order Artiodactyla; family Bovidae; genus Redunca; species Redunca redunca. The sequence goes on along the minus strand of SJYQ01001587.1, from coordinate 628,457 downwards.
GCAATAATTAGGTGTTTGAGTTTTGAGTTATTTGAATTTTGTTATTTTTTCTTACCTGTATTCATAAACTTTTAATAAATGAATTCTTGAGATAGACTTTGAAAAGTATGTGTTTTCTTAGAGAGTAATTTTTTAATTAAGCAAGTAGAGAGTTTGTTTCTGTTTTCATCCTTTGTTGAAGGGGATCCTTTGTTCATTTTGTTGGTCTCCTGACAAAGGTTTTAGGATGCAGTCCTCAGTGGTTTCAATAGCATCATTTGCAGTGTGACATGTTGAGCCAGTGCTTCTATGAAGGAATGACAACTTACAAAAACAATATTTTTTTGGTTCATTTACCTAATTTCTAATTAGCGTAAAATGTCTGATGGTTTCCATGGAAAAGACAAGCAAAGACCAGCACTGACATAGGATCGGGTACAAATAACACACAATAGCTGAAACTACTACTTACTAGTAGCATATAAATACGTGTTTGTTTAATTTTAAATCCAAATGCTATTTTAAAGTTAGACAATAAAACGTTTTAGACATCAAAAATAACCAAAGGAATAATTTTATGGGTTTCTAGTATTTTTTTTACCAGTAGTTTTCAATTTGGTAACTTCAATTCAATTCTTATTCATTCTTTGGATTTCAGTTCAGTTGATACTTTATTGAGAAGTATTCCATAATTTTTGTGACTAGGTTAAATGTCCCTTTGTCTGCATACTGCAACTATCATAGGTATTCATTTTACATTTACTTGTAAGCTTCTTGTGTCTGATGTTTGTGTAATACTGAATGAATTAATTAATGGATAAATGAATGAATAACCACCTGCTTAACTGAAAGCATTACTCTCTTCACTTCCCTTGTCTCAGCTTATTAAATAGAAGTCACAGTGTTACTAGAGAATTTCTTTTACTTTTTTCTGCTCACTGATCCATTATATGATTGAAAAACTTCCCTCATGAATTTTCTGAGATCAAAGGAATGTCAACAGGATTCTTAGGTGCATATCAGAAAGTGCTCTTAATCTAAAGGATGGGATCAATGGCAATGAATTACTTTAGCATATGATTTTCTCTAGTAGTAGCTGAGCTTTTAAGTACACAGGATAAGTCTTTCCACCCCCAACTCTGCCCTGTACTCTTAGCATATCTCTTACTGCCTGGCTGTTAAATAGGTTACATCACTTAGCATGTTTTCATTTGCAGTAACAGAAAATTAATGGTTCAAATGTTTGGAACATGCATAGGAATTTGTTGGATAATGTAATTATAAATATCCAGGTGTTGGGCAAGATTGAATCTCAGTTTGAACAAGGCTCTGGCTCCATTTCTCAGTCATTCTCTGAGCTATAAGCTCCTCTGTTGTATTAGTATCATCTTTATCCTCTTTCATGTTAGTGAAATGTCTGCAGTGATTCCAAGCTTTACATCTGGACACCATGTAATTTTAAAAGATCATAGAGCTTTTGAACGAAAGTCTTGAACTCCACTCTAATTGAGGAAAAATAAAAAGATCAAGTGTGTACTTGATAAATGCTATGAGTTAGAAGAATTGTCATTCATCCACTAATTGGTGTAAGCCACTTATTATGTGTCCCCTCCTTATCTGAGAACAGTGGGGTAATTTTAGGTCAATCAGAGCCTTGTCCTAGAGCTGTGGATGTAGCAAATTCTGCTCAAACTAAATGACAGTCAATAGCAGAAGTGTGAAATGCTGTTGAAAAGGCAATGAAAAATTCTCACTATTTATTTATAAAAGTAGGAGAGAAAAGATACTAAATTGGCTCAAGATATCTTTTCTGACCTAGTGCTCACAATGAACAAAGTTGTTCTCAAGAAGTTGAATAGGAGGTAGAAAGTTAAAACTTGTTTAGGTACGTTTTTTATAATCCCAATGGATAATTGTAGATACCAAGTTTAGTAAAAGTTTCTATTTTCTTGCATGTTTCCTGCATCAGATAAACATAGAAGATTATATAATCATCAGTACTTCAGAGATTCTAGCTTCACTGACAATTATTGTTTAACAAAGCGGAAGTAAATACTACTACAAATGATTGTCAGTTCAGTTCAGTTCAGTCGCTCAGTCGTGTCTGACTCTTTGTGACCCCATAAGTTGCAGCACGCCAGGCCTCCCTGTTCATCACCATCTCCTGGAGTTCACTCAGACTCACGTCCATCAAGTCAGTGATGCCATCCAGCCATTTCATCCTCTGTCATCCCCTTCTCCTCCTACCCCTCAATCCCTCCCAGCATCAGAGTCTTTTCCAATGAGTCAACTCTTCGCATGAGGTGGCCAAAGTACTGGAGTTTCAGCTTTAGCATCATTCCGTCCAAAGAAATCCCAGGGCTGATCTCCTTCAGAACGGACTGGTTGGATCTCCTTGCAGTCCAAGGGACCCTCAAGAGTCTTCTCCAACACCACAGTTGAAAAGCATCAATTCTTCAGCGCTCAGCCTTCTTCACAGTCCAACTCTCACATCCATACATGACCACAGGAAAAATGATAGCCTTGACTAGATGGACCTTAGTCGGCAAAGTAATGTCTCTGCTTTAGAATATGCTATCTAGGTTGGTCATAACTTTTCTTCCAAGGAGTAAGCGTCTTTTAATTTCATGGCTGCAGTCACCATCTGCAGTGATTTTGGAGCCCAAAGAAATAAAGTCTGACACTGTTTCCACTGACTGGATGCCATGATCTTCGTTTTCTGAATGTTGAGCTTTAAGCCAACTATTTCACTCTCCTCTTTCACTTTCATCAAGAGGCCTTTTAGCTCCTCTTCACTTTCTGCCATAAGGGTGGTGTCACCTGCATATCTGAGGTTATTGATATTTCTCCCGGCAATCTTGATTCCAGCTTGTGCTTCATCCAGCCCAGCGTTTCTCATGATGTACTCTGCATATAAGTTAAATAAGCAGGGTGACAATATACAGCCTTGACGTACTCCTTTTCCTCTTTGGAACCAGTCTGTTGTTCCATGTCCAGTTCTAACTGTTGCTTCCCGACCTGCATACAGATTTCTGTAGGTTATAGAAAAACTGAGTTGAAGCTAAGTATTCATGTATAAATATAGGCAGCAAGTTAAAATGAATACTTATATTTTATGTACATTTCAATACATTATAATAAATTGCTCTAAATGGCACTTTTAGAAAATACCTTTGGTAATACCTAGAAATACCTTTCACATATATAGTAAATGACAAGAAAAGTACCAATAATTGATCACACTGCAGATGGTGATTGCAGCCATGAAATTAAACAACATACATTTTTTGGCTAAATCAGGAAGACATAAAGGAAAACACAATACTCAGGAATGGGTTGGCAGGAAGTATCGTGGAGGGTCTGGGGTTGAGGAAGTGATAGGTATTTCTGGCAGTGAAAATCTAGGATCTAGGAGGGTTGGAAGAGTAAATAATCAAAAGAATTGGAGAAGCTGTAGATCATAAGTCAACACACTCACTTAGATCGCCAGGTTAGTGAAGTTGCTCCTGGTCCAGCAATAGCGGAAGATTAAAAACCAACAAATAATATGCTCTCTCTTTTGAGAGAGACCTGCAGAAGAAGCTTAAGTTGGAAGTAGACTGAGATCATGGCTATACTGGAGTATTCAAATGATGATCTTTCTGTGATGGAAAAGTCCCAAACTGCTCTAAATCTACACACCTGCACTCACCAATTGTATGTGTTGTGCATCCTCGTTTATACTCACCATATTTAGTAAAGTGATTTTGGTTTCGTCAAGGATGCTGCAACTGCTCTGCATAGAGATTTAGATAGAGAGAAAGTGGGCCATCTGCTCCTAAAATCTCAGGGTTGAGCCCCAGTCCCTCAAAAGTAGCAGCAAAAGCAAGGAGTCAGCCTATGAGACCAGGACTTTAGTGCAGGGAGATTAAAAAAGAAATGGGAATTCCTTCCCTCCAAGTGGAACAGTGTCTTGATGACAGCCAGAGAGACCACCAAATATAAAAGCACAGTGCAAGATGAAATTCTGGCAAAACTTATTAGCATATAGTGGAGTAGACAAAGGTCAGCAGCTACAGTATTAGCTGTGGGTGAACTAGTTTTATATCTAAAGCATTCTGCACAAGATTCCCAAATTCCTTATGCTTCACTCTCCTCAGTGTTAATTGAGATTAAGAATACTTCCTTATAAAATCAAGTCCTGAGTTTTGAGATCAGGTGTACAGTATACCTAACACCAAGTAAGGACTTCAAATTTAAAAAGTTATTTATTGTAATAGTACAAACATAAGATGTAAGTACTAATTATTAATCCACTCATGAGTTTGGAAAGTATTTAATGATAACATCAAAATAATTCTGTCATTTTCTGTAGGTTTTAGTGAACATTTTTTCTTTTTTTTTTTTTTTCAAAAAAACATGATGATCCTGTATGCGAGACAACAAAAGAGACTCAGATCTATAGAGTGAACTTTTGGACTCTGGGGGAGAGAGAGAGGGAGAGGGTGGGATGAGATGGGGGAATGGCATTGAAACATGTATACTATCAAGTAAGAAACGAATCGCCAGTCGATATCCGATGCAGGATGCAGGATGCAGGATGCAGGATGCTTGGGACTGGTGCAAGGAGAGGACCCAGAGAGATGGTATGGGGTGGGAGGTGGGAAGGGATTCATGTTTGGGAACGCTTGTACACTCGTGGTGAATTCATGTTAATGTTTGGCAAAAGCAATACAGTAATGTAAAGTAAACTAAAGTTAAAATAAAAATTTGAAAAAAAAATAAATAAAATAAAAATTATTGTTTTGGTTATTTACTCTTCAGTTCCATGATTACATTTCATAATGTGGTTTTAAACATTAGTTGTGGAACATAATTTCTGGTCCTGCCATTGCTTTGCTGTGTGAACTAGAGAAAGTCATTTAAAATTTGTGTATTCTTTCCTCATTCATAGACTAATGGCTCAAGCTAAGTGACTGTCAAAATCCTTTCCAGCTGAAACATTCTGTGTGCCTATTTTTTTCCCCTTCAGTTCAGAGTCGTGTCCGACTCTTTGCGACCCCATGAATCGCAGCACGCCAGACCTCCCTGTCCATCACCAACTCCTGGAGTTCACTCAGACTCACATCCATCGAGTCAGTGATGCCATCCAGCCATCTCATCCTCTGTCGTCCCCTTCTCCTCCTGCCCCCAATTCCTCCCAGCATCAAAGTCTTTTCCAATAAGTCAACTCTTCGCATGAGGTGGCCAAAGTACTGGAGTTTCAGCTTTAGCATCATTTCCTCCAAAGAAATCCCAGGGCTGATCTCCTTCAGAATGGACTGGTTGGATCTCCTTGCAGTCCAAGGGACCCTCAAGAGTCTTCTCCAACACCACAGTTCAAACGCATCAATTCTTCAGCGCTCAGCCTTCTTCACAGTCCAACTCTCACATCCATACATCACCACTGGAAAGACCATAGCCTTGCCTAGACAGACCTTTGTTGGGAAAGTAATGTCTCTGCTTTTGAATATGCTATCTAGGTTGGTCATAACTTTCCTTCCAAGGAGTAAGTGTCTTTTAATTTCATGGCTGCAATCACCATCTGCAGTGATTTTGGAGCCCCCCAAAATAAAGTCTGAGACTGTTTCCACTGCTTCCCCATCTATTTCCCATGGAGTTAGTCAACTTTTTCACTCTCCTCTTTCACTTTCATCAAGAGGCTCTTTAGTTCTTGTTCACTTTCTGCCATAAGGATGTGTCCTCTGCATATCTGAGGTTACAGATATTTCTCCCTGCAAGCCTGAGTCCAGCTTGTGCTTCTTCCAACCCAGTGTTTCTCATGATGCACTATGCATAGAAGTTAAATAAGCAGGGTGACAATATACAGCCTTGAAGTACTCCTTTTCCAATTTGGAACCAGTCTGTTGTTCCATGTCCAGTCCTAACTGTTGCTCCCTGACTTGCATACAAGTTTCTCATGAGGCAGGTCAGGTGGTCTGGTATTCTCATCTCTTTCAGAATTTTCCACAGTTTATTGTGATCCACACAGTCAAAGGCTTTGGCATAGTCACAAAAGCAGAAATAGATTGCCGGGGTCCAAGGGATTCGAAGGGGAGACGGAGTCGGCGTCCTAAGAAAGAACTATTTAATTAGAAAAGAGAGATTAGGAAAGAATGTTGTAGATAAGAAAATAGAGGAGAGAAAGAGGCTAATATTCCTTGGTTTGCATAGAGAACCAATAAAACTTCGAGACAAGAAGTTTGCCCTGTTCACAGAGGCCACAGCTGCCCTCCCAGTCTCCCGAGGGAGTGAAGATGCAGAACGTCTTCCCGTTCGGTCTTAGAAACCCGGGCAGATAAGTGAACATAGGGAGCCTCTATGCTCCAAGGTATCAGCCTGAAAAGGAGAGGGAGAGGGAGAGAGAGAATGATTGACATGGGGAGACCAAGCTTCTTCAGTGAATGAGGCCCCCTAACTTTATTTTCAAAATGACTTTTATACCTTTCCCACAAGTGATGTTGTGTACATTATCTTCTGGCCTTGGAGGCCTGTCAAACATTTTAAGACCCTCTTTTGATAAAGGCTGCTCAACCAGAAAACTTATTTTCCCTTGAAGTGTTTTTTATTTATATTTCTAATCTATGTCAGCCTCAGAAAGTATCAAACAAAGTTACATTTTCATGAAGCAAAGGTGCAGCGAATTACAACAAAGAAAGAACCAATTAGCTCAAAGGTCTGATGTGGTTAGTTTCAAGGCTACACTTGTTTTTCTTACATTCTAACTATGTTAACAAATATACTCCCAGGTGCACAGTGGATAAGAGATATGGGAATTTAGCAACAAGCATTGGCCCAATAATGAAATCCTACACCAGCACTACTCTAATAACTTTTAACTCTTTGAAAGGCTTTATGTTTTAGGCTTCCCGTGCCTCTCACAGTTGGGGGGCTGTAAACAATCACATGTGTAGTTGTAAAAGTCCGGGTAAGGTAAGTTAGAGAGCCATCAGAGGGGTCTGAGCTGAAACACTCCTTTTATATGCAGGGGACTGTTAACTGGAACTCTAAGTTAACTTTTTCCAGAGAAAGGTGGTCGGGGATAGCCCCCCTGTAATGTTAGAAGAATAGGTGGAAAGCATAATGCAGTAAGGCAGGCAGACTCTGGTTTTGGGGGTAGATGCTCGAGAAAGTCCGGCGGGGGGTGGGGGTGGGGCGGTTCCTCGAGGCCTGACCTCGCCTTTGCATTTTGTCAGGCCCCTTTCCTCATGACCTTAGCCACGGGCAGGATTCCCTATGCTGGCTCCCCGCAATAGATGTTTTTCTGGAAGTCTCTTGCTTTTTTGATGATCCAGCATATGTTGGCAATTTGATCTCTGGTTCCTCTGCCTTTTCTAAAACCAGCTTGAACATCTGGAAGTTCACGGTTCATGTATTGCTGAAGCCTGGCTTGGAGAATTTTGAGCATTACTTTACTAGCATGTGTTATGAGTGTAACTGTGCAGTAATTTGAGCATTCTTTGGCATTGCCTTTCTTTGGGATTGAAATGAAAGCTGACCTTTTCCAATTCTGTGGCCACTGCTGAGTTTTCCAAATTTGCTGGCATATTGAGTGCAGCACTTTCACAGCATTGTCTTTCAGGATTTGAAATAGCTCAACTGGAATTCCATCATCTCCACTAGCTTTGTTCATAGTGATGGCCCACTTGACTTCACATTCCAGGATGTCTGGCTCTAGGTGAGTGATCACACCATAGTGATTATCTTGGTCATGAAGCTCTTTTTTGTACAGTTCTTCTGTGTATTCTTGCCACCTCTTCTTAATATCTTCTGCTTCTGTTAGGTCCCTACCATTTCTGTCGTTTATTGTGCCCATCTTTGCATGAAATGTTCCCTTGGTATCACTAATTTTCTTGAAGAGATCTAGTCTTTCCCGTTGTGTTGTTTTCCTCTATTTCTTTGCATTGATCACTGAGGAAGGCTTTCTTATTTCTCCTTGCTATTCTTTGAAACTCTGCAATCAAATGGGTATACGTTTCTTTTTCTATTTTGCTTTTCACTTCCCTTCTTTTCACAGCTATTTGTAAGGCCTCCCCATAGAGCCATTTTGCTTTTTTGCATTTCTTTTTCTTTGGGATGGTGTTATTTCTTCCTTAAATGTTTGGCAGAATTTGCCCTTGAAATCATCTGGGCCTGGTGTTTTCTTTTGTGGAAAGTTTTAAATCATTGATTCAATTTCTACACTAGATATTCAGGTTTCTATTTCTTCTTGGATAAATGGTGATAGTGTATCTTTTAAGGAATTGATCTACTTCATCTAAGTTATCGAATTCATGGACATAGAGTTCTCTTATGCCCTCACTGTCGTTTTAATATTCATGTGATCAGTTGTGATGTCCCCTTGAGACATCTAAGCTTTTGTTACTTTGTTGTGTTTAGCACCAATCTTAAATTTTAAAAGTGTAACATTTCACCTAAGATTTTGAATCAGGAAACAAGCTGCAAATATAAAATTTCATTTATGATAAATGACTCTTTTTTTGTTTCTATCATTAAAATGATCTAAGTTGTGCCAGACTTTCCCTTTTAAAATTGTAATGTTCTCTTCTGCTCATTAGCTTCTACCTTCCTTTGTTTATCTGAATTGCATTATTTGTGTACTGCTTCCTGACATTCAGGCCCAGTATGTTCATCCATTTCAGCTTTATCAGTGTATTCAGATGTGATAGGCCCAGATGCCAGCATTTTATTACAGCAGTATCATTTGTGTCTCTAGTCATAAACATGTACATGCAAAGGTCTGTAAGTGTCACTATTCTAAGCCACAGATTCAGCATCATTGTTGATATGTCCTCAAGATAGAAATTTAACAACCTGTTTTATTCACAGCTGAAAATAATTTCTTTCAAAACTACACTTTGAGAAAGATATATAGTATGACAAAGTTGAATTAGCAGCATAGTTCTAAACACTCCATTCCCTTCTCTAACACTAACCTTGGCAAACTCTATTTTTATTGCATATATATTTTTCTTATCTGCTGATGATAAAATGTTAAAATGTTTATGGAAATTGAATCTAGATGCTTAACTTCATGGCCCTTTCTGTGAAAAATCAATAAAATCTATGGAGAAAACTCAGTTGACATCTGTTCAGATGTTTTGCTGTTCTCTGTTTAACTTTTTAAAAAGTTTGCCCTATAAAATCACTTACTTAAAAATAATAGAAATATAGGCAAATGTGCTTCTAAATTAGGAGAGGACACTGAAAATTGCACCAAGTTGATCGGTTCCTACCTTGTGTTTAGAAAGGAACATAATAGAACACCTTAATTACCTTGTGATTTATTTTAAACTATAAAGGAAAAGATGTCTGAAGATGTCCCATTAAGTTTAAGGCAGTAACCTGTAAGTATAACAAAATAAACTATGATAAGGAGAAAGTATCTCATATAGACTGGGACTAAGTATTTCAAAATTTCAATTACTAAGAGCTAATATCCAGAATATATAAAGAATTTCCACAAATCAATACGAGACATCCCAGTGGAATATAAGGGTAATGCCCCTAAGAGAGTATAAGAATGGGAAACAAACATATGAAATCATTCTTTATTTCACTAATTAGGTAAATTAGAATTAAGATACCAACCAGTCTTTCACAAGAAATGAAATGTGACCTGAATGGTAAAACTTTTAAAAGCCTGATAATACCAAGTATTTGGCAGGATTTAAGGAACTGGATTGGTGGATGGCATCATTGACTCAATGGACACAAGTTTGAGCAAACTTCAGGAGATAGTGGAGGTCAGGGAAGCCTGGCATGCTGCATTCCATGGGATCTCAGAGTCTGACATGATTGAGTGATTGAACAACAGGACCTGGAAACACAAATGAATTGGTCGCTGCTGTTAAATCACTTCAGTCGTGTCCGACTCTGTGCGACTCCATAGGCAGCAGCCCACCAGGCTCTCCTGTCCCTGGGATTCTCCAGGCAAGAACGCTGGAGTGGGTTGCCATTTCCTTCTCCAAAGCATGAAAGTCAAAAGTGAAAATGAAGTTGCTCAGTCGTGTCCAACTCTTAGCGACCCCATGGACTACAGCCTACCAGGCTCCTCTGTCCATGGGATTTTCCAAGCAAGAGGAAGCAATTGGTAGTGGATTGTAAACCAACACAGTTACTCTGGGGAGCAATTTCATGATGCATGATAAAATTGAAAAGTCTGTGTTTAACAAAAGCACAACTCCATGTATAGGTCCTTCCTAGGGATATGCTCACATGAAAGACCAAGGATATATAGAGAAAAATAATGAATGATGCATTTTACAATTCAAATGCACCAGAAACTACCAGTGAGAGAAATGTTAAGTAAATGACCTAAGTAAATTGATATGTTCTTATAATATATTATTTATGTTTAATTAAATAAATTCAGTTGCTCAGTCATGTCTGACTCTTTGCAACCCCATGGACTGTAGCACGCCAGGCCTCCCTGTCCATCACCAACTCCAGGAGTTTACTCAAACTCATTTCCATCGAGTTGGTGATGCCATCCAACCATCTTATCCTCTGTTGTTCCCTTCTCCAGCCTTCAATCTTTCCCAGCATCAGGGTCTTAAATAAAGAGGATATATAACTCCATTTTGAATTTGAATAAGCATATAAGTAACCCAAGGGTCTTGTTAAAATACATATTCTTATCCAAAAACTCTAGGGTGGAATCTGAGATACCGCATTTCAAATAAGTTCCTAGAAGATGCTGGTGCCACTGTTCTATTATCTACATCTTGAATGGTGAAAGGCTGGATTAATATATGCAAATGTAGATATATCTTGAAAATATTATTGATCAATAAAGTTACTTTACATAATAAATTATACTCTACTATCTGGTATCATTTATCTAGACAAAAATATTACAAAAACTATATATTCAGAACACAGACAATACCAAATGCTGGTGAGGATGTGCAAAAGTAGGAACTTTCATACATTGCTAAATGCAGAATAATTTAGCTAATTTGGAAAACATTTTGGCAATTTCTAACAAAACTAAATACAATCTTACCATGCCATGCATGGTATGGACTGGACGAAGCAGAAGCTGGAATCAAGATTGCCAGGAGAAATATCCATAACCTCAGATATGCAGATGACACAACCCTTATGGCAGAAAGTGAAGAAGAACTAAACAGCCTCTTGATGAAAATGAAAAAGGAGAGTGACTATGTTGGCTTAAAATTCAACATTCAGGAAACTAAGATCATGGTATCTGGTCCCATCACTTCATGGAGAATAGATGGGGAAAAAATGGAAACTGAGAGACTTTATTCTTTTGGGCTCCAAAATCACTGAAGATGGTGATTGCAGCCATGAAATTAAAAGATGCTTGCTCCTTGGAAGGAAAGCTATGACCAAACTAGACAACATGTTAAAAAGTAGAGACATTACTTTGCCAACAAAGGTCCATCTAGTTAAGGCTATGGTTTTTCCAGTAATCATGTATGAATGTGCAAGTTGGACTATAATGAAAGCTGAGCCCCAAAGAATTGATGCTTCTGAACTGTGGTACTGGAGAAGACTCTTGAGAGTCCCTTGGACTGCAAGGAGATCCAACCAGTTCATCCTAAAGGAAATCAGTCCTGAGTGCTCATTGGAAGGACTGATGCTGAAGTTGAAGCTCCAACACTTTGGCCACCTGATATGAAAAACTGACTTATTGGAAAGACCCTGATGCTGGGAAAGATAGAAGGCAGGAGGAGAAGCGATGACAGAGAATGGGATGGTTAGATAGCATGATCGATTCTATGAACATGAGTATACGTAAGCTTCGGGAGCTGGTGATGGACAGGGAAGCCTGGCATGCTGCAGTCCATAGGGTCACAAAGAATCAGACACGACTGAGGGACTGAATGACACCATGCGACAATTGTGCCTCATGATACTTTTCTAAAAGATATGAAAATTCATTTCTATACAAAAACCTGAATATTTTTGGCAGTTTTATTCATAATCACCAAAATTTGGAAGCAACCAAGATGTTCTTCTAGACAATGTTGATAATGAGGAGGGCTACAGATTTTTTTCTCAGTAGGATGTATCACTTTTGATAAAAAGGGAAAAGAGGAAGAAAGATGAGAAGAGGTTAATATTAAAAAATAATTTATAAAACCTTGAGTGTGGTATCTGAATCCTCATCCTTAATTTGACCTCATGCTTTCTGACCTGAACTGAGCACATCAAGATGTGGTTTTAAATATCTTTCTTGATTTTACAAATATACAGACTTGAAGTGGGCTTGGCCAAAGGGGAGGGGTGTATTTTAATGAAATCTGATTCTGGAGAGCCCATAATTAATTACTTTGCTTTCAAGCATACCACACACTAACATTTCTCACTGTGGATGTGAGTCCAGGAACATGGACAAGCACTTTCTTTCCATTATTTTCATTTTGTAGTAAAGTATCACAGAAATAATCAATTCAAAGACAGCGGGACATAAAATTATAAATGTTTTATTCAGATACAATAAAGATAACATAATAGTTAATTCAAATGCACAAACATGACCAAATACAAGTATACCAGGATACAACCTTTAGAACTGAAATCTCTATTAAATATTAACAGCATTTGGCTTATGGCTATTATCAATTCAGGTAAGCCATAGTATACCATAACAAGCCCTTCAGTAAATGCCATTTCATTTCTAGGAAAACAAGAGTCACTTTTTCCAGTCAAAAGTATGGCAGCAACTTGCATATCTTTCAGTGAATGATATGATATACAAAGGGATTCCCAGGTGGCACTAGTAGTAAAGAACTTGCCTGCCAGTGCAGGAGATGTAAGAGACATGGGTTCGATCCCTGGGTGGGGAAAATCCCCTGGAGAAGGGCATGGCCAACCACTCCAGTATTCTTGCCTGGAGCTTCCCATGGACATAGGAGCCTGGTGGGCTGCAGTCCATGGGGTCGCACAGAGTCAGCTGTGAATGCCACTTTAGATGGCTCTTCCCAAATAAAGGTCAGCACTTGTGTGTATTCCAGGTCCTTATGTTTAGAATATTAGTAATAAATACTTTTACTGTCTGTTTTATTACTCAGGATTTCTTTCAGTCTGAATAATAAATAAATAAAAATAAATATTAAATATCATTACTGTTTGCCAAAATGATTGTGTGTTTAATGTTTAGAAGGGTCCCAGTAACATACACACTTTTATTAAAAATTTGGTTCTGATATATTTTTTTTTGGATATTGTTTTAAGTTTCTGGGAAGTTGTTTTAAGGGGTCATTATTGGGGTAAGTTTTATAATATTTGAAGTCTTCAGTACAAGATCAGCTTGGAAGAATCATGCAAAACATTTTTAGTAGGAAAATTAGGATGCTCTTGGTTATTCTGAGAATGTAGAAATAAAACTGTCAGTTTTGTAGCAGTTAAGAGAAACCCTTTGTTTACTGCCAACACTGACATGGAATTAGATCTCTAAATACCTTTAAAGGTCAGGAGTGTCTGGATGTCTGTGGTAGATGTTGCTTTGTTTTACAGAATGTTGATGCCAACAGTATGATTCCAAAGTTTGATTTATTGTTTCTTTAGCCATTGACTTTCTTTTTTTCCTTTTCTTCCAGTTTCATTAGCTAACATTGACATATAGCACTGGATAAATTTAAAATGTACAATGTAATGATATATATATCATTGACTTTGGGCATGGCAATCCACTCCAGTATTCTGGTCTGGAGAATCCCATGGACAGAGGAGCCTGGCACACTATACTGTCCATGGGGTTGCAACTGAAGCAACTTAACACAAGCATGTACATGGTGCAAAAAGGAATGTCACTGAAGATGGAAGTTTCCAAATAAAAGTCACAATGACAACTGACGTTCTTTGAAGGATAAAGTTGATAT
>SJYQ01001587.1:589288-606117 GCA_006410935.1 Redunca redunca | reverse complement strand
TAGTTCTTGTACATAAAATATAATTATAAATCCTTATCTCATTTGTAGCTTGCCATATTTATCTTGATCTTGATTACACAGAAATTTAATTTTTTAAAATGGCAATCCACTCCAGTATTCTTGCCTGGAGAATTTCATGGATAGAGGAGACTGGCAGGCTACAGTTCATGGGGTCACAAAGAGTTGGACAAGACTGAGTGACTAACACACACTCTCTTAGTAGCATTCTCTTATGACCTGCCTTACTTCCTTACTTCTGATTTCAGCTATGATCATGCTGCAGCAACAACATCAACTTCACTTTCTTCCCTGAGATTTTTCCTGACCTTGTTGTGGGGACCTGCCCATTAAGCACTGAAGGTCGACCTGGATGTTTCGGTGAGTAACATTTCATCCGTTCCAGGGAGCCTCAGCTTCTGGGGGACGGGAGCAGATGGATAAATTTTTCTCCCAGTCAACCAGTCCTCAGATAGGACAGCACTGTGAAGCATTTGAAATGATTTTCAGAAGGCTCTAGTAGATCATCTGATTGCATAAATTCTCCTTGCTTAAGCCAGGCACTAAGTCTATAAAATAAGGCTGTACTGGCTTTTCTTCCTTCCTTTTGCTCTCCAGGAGCTTCCATCCTACTCATGGAGACTCCCTCTTGAATAAAGCATTTGCCCATAAATCCTAGTTTCAGGCTCTTTTCAGGGGAACCCAGACTCAGACCAGACAGTGATTTCAAGCAATTGCATGAATTAAGTATTATTTAAAAGGTGAAAAATTCCAAATGTGTGAATGCTCATTGTGTGCTTGGTTGTGGCTGACTCTTTGAGACCTCATGGACTGTGGCCCTCCAGACTGCTCTGTCCATGGAATTTTCCAGGCAAGAATACTGGAGTGGGTTGCCATTTCCTCCTCCAGGGGATCTTTTTGACCCAGGGGTTGAACCCAAGTCTCTTGTGTCTCCTGCACTGGTAGGTGGATTGTTTACCATTGCACCACCTGGGTTTTTCTACTCAAAACCTTCCCCTTAGATGCACATTTGTGTACTGAACTTCTTACTGGACATTTCCACTTGGATATCTAGTTGTTCCACTCAGGCTTATGAGTACCAGGGAAAAAATACTTTTGCATGCACAGTACACATCAGTGAAAAATAATAAGTTACTGAAACCACTATGAGACCAGGAGGGCTGATAGCATAATACAAATCTTTGTAACATCAAAGGGAATTTTTCACTTGGGACAGACTTGGGCAAAGACTTTGCCTTTTATGAATTTTCCAGATGAAGTTAAAGAGAACAGATGCCCCCAAACAAATGGTCCTCTTTTTCTTATTTGACAGAAAGATTTGCTTTGTAATAAAACCAAATGATAATGATTTCCAACTTCCTGCCTTGGTGGAAATTTGGTGTGTATCAGAGTCTTAATGAATGCTTGTCACCACTCGCAAGAGTTGACCTTGACAGTATAAGTATCAGTTTAGCATATCAACATACAATTCATAATTATGACTATAATAACATAAAGTGTTGCTTTATATCTTAGTATCTAATTAAGGAATGTGACAAAGTAAGTTTTGCATTATTCAAAAACAGATAGTGGTTAATTAGCAACACAAGTGCCTGAACTTCAGAGGGTATAGTGAAGGTTTAATGAAACATAGGTCATTAAATAGTTGGAGAGGCTCTACCTTACAAAAATGTTGTAATGCAACAATTCCAAGAAAATTTAACTCAGAGCATATCAATAGATCTATATTATCACAGAACAAAGTTTAAATCTCTAGCTTTCTATATGCATGTGAGTGAATATAAAATTCTTTTCATAATGCAGTTAAATTTTCCTTAATATGTAAGAATAACAAAAAGTATGCAATATTAAAATTTTAACAGTAGGAGAGCTTTGTCTGATTTATAATTTCAGTCACTTACATAAAAGCAATAATAAAAATTTAAAAATCAAGGCTATTTTTCATGTTGTGTTATGAGTCTATTGATTGATTGTGATATTCCCAAATATCATATGTGTACACATATATGTGTATGCTTTTATATACACATATCCACACACACTAGCAGTATAATTTATCTCTTCTGTGTTAGAAAATGCAATGAAAGGAACTGCTACTTTGGACTTAATTTTCACCAATAATGATGATGAACTAGTTAGTGAGGTGAAAATATTGGAAAATGTAAGAAAAGTCATGTTGCCATGGTAGACATTTGAAATAATAAATAAGATTTTACACATTCAGGTAGATATTTTAGTTTTACATGAAAATTTCTTAGAAATTTTATAGAAAAAAAGAGATTTGGTTACAGACTGTAAAGTAAAACATGGCACAAGAATTAAGGGACTTTTAATAAAACACTTTGGTAACACAGGTGATTCCAGTAAGAATGAAAATGGGAGAATTACAAATATGTATGCTCTAGGGAGTTGGTGATGGACAGGGAGGCCTGGCGTGCTGTGATTCATGGGGTCGCAAAGAGTCAGACATGACTGAGCGACTGAACTGAACTGAATGACAGTTCATAAAAGGACAAATAATATCATAAGAAAATGACCAAAAATAGTCTAGACAAGTCAAAAAAATGAAAACTTGTGAAAATTTTTAGGAAAATATCTATATGCAGCAAGACTAAACTTGCTAGGAGTTGGTGGCAGTAATATCAATTAGGCAATTCTATTGAATTTAAGCTTTTCTTAATAGAAAATTATCCTCAACTAGAAGACTATGACTAAAAAAAAAGAATATAAATCAAAGTTGTTCTAAAGTACTTCAGGTCTGCATTAAATTCATCAGAGGAAACCAAAGAGTTTGGTGATTCAATTATTTAACAAATGACATATCCTGGCTTGTGGACATTGTGACATGGAAAGCCAGGTGACACTTGACATTTGCCACAGAGTCTTGAACTGTGGGACAACATAAGCAGAACCTAATGCTTTCAGGACCTGGGCTAAACGCAATGTTCCAACAGGCTGATGTGACCAAAAATTTATCATGTTCTGCAGTAAGCCTGATTTCTTTTCTCTCTGGCAGGAAAATCTTGACTTGCCGAACTCTTTCTCAAACCTACTGAAATGTGAGAGAATCAAAATGATCATTCATGAATATTTCTGAACCACTTCTGAAAGTTCAGAAAAATCTTTTAATAGAACGAAATGTCAAAAAAAAAAAGACCAACAGCAGTCATCTCTTCATCCCTCTTCAATATCTATAAATAACACTACTTGATTTGAAAATTAGCTTCATTTCAGTGAGCTAGAGAACATTTGCTACCTTTATAACACTGTATCTTTGGAAAGCTTGAAATATTCTTACCAAATAAAGGGACTAATTGAATGTAAAGTGAGAATATAGAAAAATGAGAGTTTTTTTTTCTTAAAAAAGACTGAAGGTTTAAAAATATTTTTTTTCTTACTTAAAAGTTTAGAACCCTAGTGGGATGAAAACTCTAAGAATGGATTTCAAAAATAAACATTAATAATTGTCAGCAAATATCTCAGAAGACTGGGGCCTGACACACAGCTGTGTGTGTGTGTGGGTGTGGGTGTGGGTGTGTGTGCATGCATTCAGTCATGTCCAACACTTTGGGGCCCCTTGAACTGTAGTCCACCAGGGTCCTCTGTCCATAGAATTTTCCATGCGAGAATACTGGAGTGGGTTGCCATTTCCTCCTACAGGGGATCCTCCAGATCCAGGAATCAAACCCACATCTCTTGTGTCCCCTGCATTGGCAGTCAGATTCTTTCCCACTGCACCACCTGGGAAGCCCGGACAGGTACATATATCTAAAAAAATACTCCACCTTAAGGTTTAAACAAGGACAGTTAAAACAAGTAAGACTGACTGTTATAGAAGGAAGGACATTTTATTTTTCAATGAGCTCCAGCTTTTTTTCAAGACATTCCTCTTTTGTGCCACTCCTTCCCATCATAGGTGGAGAATCTAGATGAAACTTATTTCTCTTTCTTTTTTTATCACTTTGTTCATTCCTCCCACTTCTCCTCTCCTCTTTTCCTTCCTCTGCTTTCTCTTTTTCCTCTCTTGCCCCTCTCCCTATTGCTTCCCCCTCCCCCTTTCCTTTCCCCTCCTCCTCTTCTCTATCTGCCTTTCCTCCTCCCTTTTCTTCTCTTTTTGATAAATCTGTTGAAAGACATTCTTTCATTTGGATGACACTTACTTCTGCACCCTCACTCCCTCTTCCTCCTTACCACATTCTGGCAGTGAAGGTAGGCAAGACCCGCTCCACCCACTCCCACACGATTTTGAAGTGCCCATGCTTCTCTCTGTCACATCAAAAAGTCACTAAGAAGAACTTTAATTTGGGAGTGAAAAAGTTGGCTTAAAACTCAACATTCAGAAATCCAAGATTATGGCAACTGGTCCCATCACTTCATGGGAAATAGATGGGGAAACAGTGGAAACAGTGACAGAGTTTATTTTGGAAGGCTTCAAAATCACTGCAGATGGTGACTGCAGCCATGGAATTAAAAGATGCTTATTCCTTGGAAGGAAAGTTATGACCAACATAGACAGCATATTAAAAAGCAGAGACATTACTTTACCAACAAAGGTCTGTCTAGTCAAGGCTATGGTTTTTCCAGTGGTCATGTATGGATGTGAGAATTGGACTGTGAAGAAAGCTGAGTTCTGAAGAATTGATACTTTTGAACTGTGGTGCTGGTGAAGACTCTTGAGAATCCCTTGGACTGCAAGGAGATCCACCCAGTCCATCCTAAAGGAAATCAGTCCTGATTATTCATTGGAAAGACTGATGCTGAAACTGATGCTCCAATAGTTTGGCCACCTGATGCAAAGAACTGACTCATTTGAAAAGACCCTGATGCTGGGAAAGATTGAAGGTGGGAGGAGAAGGGGATGACAGAGGATGAGATGGTTGGTTGGCATCACTGATTCAATAGACATGAGTTTGAGCACATTCTGGGAGTTGGTGTTGGAGAGGGAAGCCTTGTGTGCTGCAGTCCATGGGGTTGCAAAAACTCAGACATGACTGAGTGACTGAACTGAACTGAACTGAACATCCTCAAATGTAATTTTTCTGGTTAGGAAACATTTTTTTTTTTTGTCTTTGAATGATTGTGTCAGCATCATTATTAAAATGGTTTTGTGCTCAGGGAAGGGAGCAGCATGTGTGTGAGTATATAGGATAACCTCTGACACTATAGTTGAGAACTTCCAATGACTACCTACCCTTATTCTCTATGGAGGTACTTATATACCTGAGGGTTTTCCCAGGTTCCCCAGGGCAGCCCAGGTGCCTGGGCTATTGTCTAAAGGGGAATGAATGATATCCAAACCCTCAGAGTCTAACAACTGGCTTCATGCCTGAAAGGTCCTAGGTGCGATTGCCCTTCCTAACCTCATGATATGTTATTTTGTTGTTGTTAATATCTGAGGAATGCCATCAGTTGCAGAGTAATAGAAAAGAACATTCATCTTACTTTTCTTTCTGTACTGCTGGCTAGTTTACTTTTGTGTAAATACATCTTTCCAAACAAAGGCCAGTTCTATTCTGGCCAGAGAATGTTACTTCTGCTCAGACAAATGCATAGCAGAGGCTTGAAAGTATCATCCATCTCAGCAGCAGAGTCTTGATAAAACACTTGTGGTGCCAGGTTTGTGGTTGCTGCCCATTCCTCAAGCTTCCTGTTTTTTTTCATTTAACTCCTCATATTATTCCAATAAATTATACTTAAGCCAGAATCATATTTTGTTGCTCAAACCTAAGCAGTTTTGATAGAAACTACTCTTCAATTGGAAATTTGACTTGCATCAAATTATACGAACCCCTTACCATCCATACTGAGCTTTTATCATGTGAATATAAATTGTATGTCATTAAATATTATGCTCTCTGAATTTTCCTGGATTCAAAATTATACTTTATAGCTTGGTCATCTGGTAGTCAGTTCAGTCAGTTCAGTCGCTCAGTCGGGTCTGATTCTTTGCCACCCCATGAATCACAGCTCGTCAGGCCTCCCTGTCAATCATCAACTCCCTAAGTTCACCCAACTCGTGTGCATCGAGTCAGTGATGCCATCGAACCATCTCATCCTCTGTTGTCCCTTTCTCCTCCTGCCCCCAATCCCTCCCAGCATCAGGGTCTTATCCAATGAGTCAACTCTTCCCATGAGGTGGCCAAAGTATTGGAGTTTCAGCCTCAGCATCAGTCCTTCCAATGAACACCCAGGACTGATCTCATTTAGGATGGACTGGTTGGACCTCCTTGCAGTCCAAAATAACTCTCAAGAGTCTTCTCCAACATCACAGTTTGAAAGCATTAATTCGTTGGTGCTCAGCTTTCTTCACAGTCCAACTCTCACATCCATACATGACCACTGGAAAAAACAGCCTTGACTAGATGGACCTTTGTTGGCAAAGTAATGTCTCTGCTTTTTAATATGCTATCTAGGTTGTTCATAATTTTCCTCCCAAAGAGTAAGAGTCTTTTAATTTCATGGCTGCAATCACCATCGGCAGTGATTTTGGATCCCTGATAAATAAAGTCTGATGCTGTTTCCACTGTTTCCCCATCTATTCCACATGAAGTGATGGGACCAGTTGCCATGATTTTAGTTTTCTGAATATTGAGCTTTAAGCCAACTTTTTCATTCTCCTCTTTCATTTTCATCAAGAGGCTTTTTAGTTCCTCTTCATTTTCTGCCATAAGAGTGGTGTCATCTGCATATCTGAGGTTACTGATATTTCTCCTGGCAATCTTGATTCCAGCTTGTGCTTCTTCCAGCCCAGCGTTTCTCATGATGTACTCTGCATATAAGTTAAGTGAGCAGGGTGACAATAGACAGCCTTGACATACTCCTTTTCCTATTTGGAACCAGTCTGTTGTTCCATGTCCAGTTCTAACTGTTGCTTCCTGGCTTGCATACAGGTTTCTCAAGAGGCAGGTCAGGTGGTCTGGTATTCCCATTTCTTTCAGAATTTTCCACAGTTTATTGTGATCCACTCAGTCAAAGGCTTTGGAATAGTCAATAAAGCAGAAATGGATGTTTTTCTGGAACTCTCTTGCTTTTTTGATGATCTAGAGGATGTTGGCAATTTGATCTCTGGTTCCTCTGCTTTTTCTAAAGCCAGCTTGAACATCTGGAAGTTCACGGTTCACATATTGCTGAAGCTTAGCTTGGAGAATTTTGAGCATTACTTTACTAGTGTGCGAGATGAGCTCAATTATGCGGTAGTTTGAGCATTCTTTGGCCTTGCCTTTCTCTGGGATTGGAATGAAAACTTACCTTTTCCAGTCCTATGGCCACTGCTGAGTTTTCCAAACTTGCTGGCATATTGAGTGCAGCACTTTCACAGCATCATCTTTCAGGATTTGAAAGAGCTCAACTGGAATGCCATCACCTCCGCTAGCTTTGTTCCTAGTGAGGCTTTCCAAGGCCCACTTGACTTCACTTTCCAGGATGCTGGCTCTAGGTGAGCTAGCACATCATGATGATTTTCTGGGTCATGAAGCTCTTTTTTGTACAGTTCTTCTGTGTATTCTTGCCACCTTTCTTAATATCTTCTGCTTCTGTTAGGTCTATACCATTTCTGTCCTTTATCAAGCCCATCTTTGCATGAAATGTACCCTTGGTATCTCTAATTTTCTTGAAGAGATCTCTAGTCTTTCCCACTCTGTTGTTTTCCTCTATTTCTTTGCATTGATTGCTGAGGAGGGATTTCTTATCTCTCCTTGCTATTCTTTGGAACTCTGCATTCAAATGGGAATAACTTTATTTTTCTCTTTTGCTTTTTGCTTCTCTTCTTTCACAGCTATTTGTAAGACCTCCTCAGACAGCCATTTTGCTTTTTTCATTTCTTTTCCATGGGGATGGTCTTGATCCCTGTCTCCTGTACAATGTCACAAATCTCCGTCCATAGTTCATCAGGCATTCTATCAGGTTTAGTCCCTTAAATCTATTTCTCACTTCCACGGTATAGCCATAAGGTATTTTATTTAGGTCATACTTGAATGGTCTAGTGGTTTTCCCTACATTCTTCAATTTCAGTCTGAATTTGGCAATAAGGAGTTCATGATCTGAGCCACAGTCAGCTCCCAGTATTGTTTTTGCTGACTGTATAGAGTGTCTCTATCTTTGGCTGCAAAGAATATAATCACTCTGATTTCGGTGTTGACCATCTGGCAATGTCCATGTGTAGAGTCTTCTCCTGTGTTGTTGGAAGAGGGTGTTTGCTATGACCAGTGTGTTCTCTTGGGAAAACTGTATTAGTCTTTGCCCTGCTTCATTCCGTACTCCAAGGCCAAATTTGCCTGTTACTCCAGGTGTTATTTGACTTCCTACTTTTGCATTCCAGTCCCCTACAGTGAAAAGGACATCTTTTTTGGGTGTTAGTTCTAAACGGTCTTGTAGGTCTTCATAGAACCGTTCAACTTCAGCTTCTTCAGCATTACTGGTTGGGGCATAGGCTTGGATTACTGTGATGTTGAATGGTTTGCCTTGGAAATGAACAGAGATCATTCTGTCGCTTTTGAGATTGCATCCAAGTACTGCATTTTGGACTCTTTTGTTGACCATGATGGCCACTCCGTTTCTTCTAAGGGATTCCTGCCCACAGTAGTAGATATAATGGTCATCAGAGTCAAATTCCAATCCATTTTACTTTGCTGATTCCTAGAATGTCGACATTCACTCTTGCCATCTCCTGTTTGACCACTTCCAATTTGCCTTGATCCATTGACCTAACATTCCATGTTCCTATGCAATATTCATGGAGAGCTGGCTGTGTGGGCATAGGAGAGCTGACAGGAGCTATTCCACGTTCAAAGTCAGGAGGGGTGACCTTATCCAAGGTAAAGAGCAGTGGCTGATCTTTGCTGGATCAGCCGTGAAGAGATATCCCACGTCCAAGTTAAGAGAAATCCAAGTAAGATGGTAGGTGCTGCGAGAGGGCATCAGAGGGCAAACACACTGAAACCATAATTACAGAAAACTAGCTAATCTGATCACACAGACCACAGCCTTGTCTAACTCAATGAAACTAAGCCATGAGGTATGGGGCCACCCAAGACGGATGGGTCATGGTGGAGAGGTCTGACAGAATGTGGTCCACTGGAGAAGAGAATGGCAAACCACTTCAGTATTCTTGCCTTGAGAACCCCATGAACAGTATGAAAAGGCAAAATGATAGGATACTGAAAGAGGAACTCCCCAGCTTGGTATGTGCCCAATATGCTACTGGAGAAATAACTCCAGAAAGAATGAAGGGATGGAGCCAAAGCAAAAACAATACCCAGTTGTGGATGTGACTGGTGATAGAAGCAAGGTCCAATGTTGTAAAGAGCAGTATTGCATAGGAACCTGGAATGTTAGGTCTATGAATCAAGGCAAATTGAAAGTGGTCATCTGGTAGTAACTTAACATAAATATAGTGGATACCTTCAGATACTAGTATCTTGGATGAAGTTGCACAGGGGAAAATGAAGGCAGTTTTTTTAGAGGCTTCAAGCATAGGACACAGTTTGCATTCTGGGGTAGAGAACAATTATTTTTGACTTTATTTAGGTCTCCAAACTTTTCATTATAGTTAGTTAAATCATCTGTACTGCCAGTTTATAAAATTGGGGAGAAATAACTGACATAGAAATTATTCACCTTTACAAAACTAGTAATTATTCTCTGTGGTATTTTAGCATGTGGCATTTATTTTCCTTACTTAATAATTTAATATTATTTGCTCAATGACATCATTTTGATACATTCTATGGAGCTATCCTAAGGGCACTACTGCATGAAATAAAATTAAAATGGAAATTCATGATTTCTCAGCAGTACACAGCTCTTCTGCATTCTTGATGTATCTTGGGGCTTCAACACAATGCAGACATTGGCTGACATATTTCAATGAATAACTATATGTGTACAAATGGACACTGAAATGAAACTGTTAAAGACTCTCTCCACTCCTGATGATCAATCTTTGAAAGAAATTGCTTTAAAAAAGGAAGATGTGGCTACAGAGATCAAATTGCCAACATTTGCTGTATCATGGAAAAAGCAAGAGAGTTCCAGAAAAACATGTATTTCTGCTTTATTGACTATGCCAAAGCCTTTGACTGTGTAGATCATAATGAACTGTGGAAAATTCTGACAGAGATGGAAATACCAGGCCACCTGACCTGCCTCTTGAGAAATCTGTATGTAGGTCAGGAAGCAACAGTTAGAACTGGACATGGAACAACAGACGGTTCCAAATAGGAAAAGGAGAACGTCAAGGCTGTATATTGTCACCCTGCTTATTTAACTTATATGCAGAGTACATCATGAGAAACGCTGGACTGGAAGAAGCACAAGCTGGAATCAAGGTTGCCAGGAGAAATATCAATAACCTCAGATATGCAGATGACACCACCCTTATGGCAGAAAATGAAGAGGAACTAAAAAGCCTCTTGATTAAAGTGAAAGAGGAGAGTGAAAAAGTTGGCCTAAAGCTCAACATTCAGAAAATGAAGATCATGGCATCTGGTCCCATGACTTCATGGGAAATAGATGGGGAAACAGTGGAAACAGTGTCAGACTTTATTTTTTGGGGCTCCAAAATCACTGCAGATGGTGACTGCAGCCATGGAATTAAGACGCTTACTCTTTGGGAGGAAAATTATGAACAACCTAGATAGCCTATTCAAAAGCAGAGACATTACTTTGCTGACTAATGTACGTCTAGTCAAGGCTATGGTTTTTCCAGTAGTCGTGTATGGATATGAGAGTTGGACTGTGAAGAAGGCTGAGCGCCGAAGAATTGATGCTTTTTAACTGTGGTGTTGGAGAAGACTTTCGAGAGTCCCTTGGACTGCAAGGAGATCCAACCAGTCCATTCTGAAGGAGATCAGCCTGGGATTTCTTTGCAAGGAATGATGCTAAAGCTGGAACTCCAGTATTTTGGCCACCTCATGTGAAGAGCTGACTCATTGGAAAAGACTTTGATGCTGGGAGGAATTGGGGGCAGGAGGAGAAGGGGACGACAGAGGATGCAATGGCTGGATCGCATCACAGACTCGATGGACATGAGTCTGAGTGAACTCCGGGAGCTAGTGATGGACAGGGTGGCCTGGTGTGCTGTGATTCATGGGGTCGCAAAGAATCAGACACAACTGAGTGACTGAACTGAACTGAACTGAAGATATATTCATACGTGATTTTCTCTGGTGCCTCAAATATGGATATGTGATGGAGAATCAAAAGGCTCTAGACTTTGAAGGGATCTCCTATGGATATAGTCATACAATTCGTTGTTCTACTTTCAGTTAAGTTTTACTTAAATGATTGGTATACTTAGGCAGTTGTTTTTGGTTATGAGAGAGCTCTGATGATTGGTTTTAAATCTTAAATTATTCGTAATTGTTCTAAAGTGTTTCCTTGACAAGCTCAATTCAATTTAAAATTTTTATTACTGAGAAGCTACTATATTTTTGAAAATACTTTAGTCATTATAGTCTGTGTGTATGGGTTGAAAGAAGAAGGGATTCTTAAACAATATTGTAATCTAATTAACCTCCNACTTCTCACTTCAGTCTGAAGGCTACTTTAATTTTAATTCTTATGTATTGGATTCCTGACAGTTTTAAATTTCTCAAATTTTAAAAAGTCATTATGTAAAGGCAATATTATCAATGCTGTACTTCAGCTTGAAAATACAATGACATTGAATGGACTTAATATCTTCAGTATTTGCTAGCCTTTAGGCTAATCCTCCATATGTATAAACAAACTTGCTTTTTAAATGTTCAGGATGAATATGGTTCAGGATGTATTCCTAATCTGAGTTTCCCCAGTTGTTCAGACAGTAAAAAATTTACCTGCAATGTGGAAGACCCAGGTTTGATCCCTGGGTCAAGATGATCCCCTGGAGAAGGGAATGGCAACCCACTCCAGTATTCTTGCCTGGAAAATCCCATGGACAGAGGAGCCTGGCAGGCTACAGTCCAGGGGTGGCAAAGAGTTGGATATGACTGAGCGACTAACACATATCAGACACATCATATTCCTAAAATAGGCAGTTCACTACCTTTTATGTTAGTGCTATCCGATAATCTGTGATAGTTTGGTTGAGCATTGAATTTTAGGTTTAAAACAGTTTAATCGTAGAAGTTTAGAGATAGAATCTTATTGCCTTCTACTTCTGATTGTGGCTGATGAAATTTTGATAACTTACTGTTTTGTTGAACTCTCTTTTTCCTGGAATTCTAAACTTTTCTACTTTATCCCTGGAATTCTTGAAGTTTTATCATGATATGGGTTTTATTTACTTATTCATTTTTAGTGAAATCTCCTTGGCACTCTCAGAGGGTTCCATCTAAAGAATCAAGTTTTCTTTTAGTTGCAAAAAAAAAAAGTTTTCTATCTTTTCTATAATTGCAATGTCTCTTATGGTCTAAAAATGTGGTCTAAGAAGGTCTTTGAGACAGACTACTTCTTGGAATTTGCATTGTAAAGACATAGTACCCTATGTTTTCTTTCACATTGCTTTTTAACTTGTGATAAATTCATGTGCCATTTTTCTGTAATTTCAACATTCTCCTTTCTAAAGCCTCTATCTTAAGAAATTAAACTCAGGGCTAATGTTCCTGTACCTGCTGAGAACTCAGCTGAACTGAATCAATCAACACTTCAGTTAATAAAATTTGATCATCACAAGGCTAACTTCTCATCTTCATGCTTGTTTTATTCTAGATTTAGATTTTTTTCTGGAGTTACTTATAATTCTATAGTAGTCATGGTCTCTACCTTTTACTTGATCCTCTGTCAATTCAATTTAACATTTCCTTGTACAGGATTTCTTAAAATTTTAGGCTTTCTAGTGGCACCATTTGTTATATTCTAAGTTGTAAAACATTTATCTTTTTCAAAATATCTCTTCTATATTTGGGGACAATTTCTGCCAGATCTTTGTAAGAAGAGGCCCTAGTAGATGTGTTCTGTTTGTTATTTGGAATAAACCTCAGTTTAATCATATATTACCCTACAAATTAGGCATTAGTATCCTCATTTGATAGAAAACTAGTGACAAAGTTCAGACCTAGCACTTTTGGACATCTCATTATGTATATTTTTAATTAAGCTGTCTTTTTGTTAGACATTGCACTAGGAAGGGTCTTTGCTTGTGTATAATTGAATAATCTTCTAGCTAAATAATATGAAAAGGGAGTTAATGGAAGAATATAAGGTAGCCTGAAGAATCAGAGGAACAAGATTAAGATCCAGTCTCTAAAAGGAAAGATAAGGAAAGTGCAGGTGTGTATGTGCTCAGTCACTCAGGCATGTACAACTCTTGGCGACACCATGGACTGTAGGCCACCAGGCTCCTTTGTTCGTGGGATTCTCTAGGCAAGAATACTGCAGTGGGTTGCCATTTCCTTTCCCATGGGATCTTCCTGAACCAGGAAAGGAACCCTTGTCTCCTGCATTGGCAGGCAGATTCTTTTACCACAAGCTAATTGACAGTCTTAGTAGAATGTTGTAACTGAGAAGAAAAGACATCTGTTCTTTACAGATTCTGTATTATTTTGCTAAAGATGCAAATTCCAGGGAAATAGATTATGACTGACTTAGTTTGGTTTGAGGGTACCATCTAACCATCTGCAGGGGAGTGTTGTGCCTGTCTGCCAAGACTGATTCAAGTTGGGAGCAAAGCAGAGCATCAAAGAAAAAATCAGGATGATATTATCAGAAGAGGGAATTGATGCTGGGTAGGCAAAAGCAACAGATGCTCACTACATACATAAACCCCTTGAAGTCCTGGGCTTGCTTAACTACTTAACATGCATTCTCAGAACTAGAGCTGTTATTGACATACTCTGAGTAAATCAATAGTCACTGAACAAGGCTGCCCTAATTTGCAGAGTCACGTACTGTCTTACTGCACTTATCCTTATTCCTGTTTCCTACTATCATCTCACTCCTTTCTATTAGCGGTCCCTGATATTTTTGGCACCAGGGACCGGTTTCATGGGAGAAAATTTTTCCACAGATATGATGGAGAATGGTTTCTGGATAATTCAAGTACACTGTTTACTGTGCAGTTTATTTCTATTATTATTAAATTGCAATTATGCGATAATGTGAGCGATGCGAGTGGCCTTAAATATAGATGAAGATTCACTTTCCTGCATCCCACTCACCTCCTGCTATGTGAGCCAGTTTCTGAAAGGCCATGGACCAGTGCTGGTCTGTGGCCTGAGGGTTGGGGACTCTTGCTTTGTATGATGGGTCAAAGATTGCTTTCTTGGACTGTTAAGCAATAGTCAGCTAAAATTTTAACTCTGTTTTCCCATTTATCTTAAAGATGGTGACAGAATAAATGATGTAGCAAAGTAGCTCATAAAGCAAAATTTCTGTAATTAAGACTATTTCTGGAAAGGTCAGTCTAAATTAGAGCTGTCTGTCTTATGGACTATTTTCATTCTAAATATCTACTGTAATTAGAAAGACTACCTGTAAGAAACTCTTGCCAAATAGAATCGTTTAAGGTCAGTTTTAATTGGAGATGTTTTTGTAATTAGCATATTCTAAATAGAGCTGCTAAAGTCCCAAGGACATTTAGCCACTTTATTCTTTTAAGAAAGTCACATACCCTATAATATCAGTACTAATTTTCTTTAAATTTTTTTCCAGAATTTAAGCATAAATTTCTGTCTGTGTAGGTTGATTTATCATGAATTTTAGTTGATATTTTCAGACTAGATAAATTTTTACCATACTGAACAGGAATTATGTACAACATAAGTAAATGGAATAATGTAGCAAATAGATAATGAACATTTATTATGTATTAGACACTCTTCTAATATTGAATATATTATAATAGTTAATATGATGACATAATCTGACTTCATGGATGTCAGAGTTTAAGGGGAAACTATTTCTCTAGACAATTTTCTTCTTGAATTTAGTTTGATGCTACTAAAGAAACTGTTCTTATATCTTTAGAAACTATTCTATTACATAAAAAGAAGTCTACATGTTATTCGCACATAAAATATTAAACTATCTCTATACCAACCAGTCTTATCCAATATATGTTTGCACATTTGTGGAAATGTTCTTTTGGATGTGTTGCTTAATAACATAACCACTAGCCAGATGTGGCCATTGAACATGGGAAATGCAGCTAGTGCAAGAAGAGTTGACTTTTAAATTTTACTCAGTTTTAGTTGGTTTAAATTTAAATAGCCACAAGACTAGTGACCACTATATTGGACAGAACAGCTTCACATATTTTCTATAACTTGGTCCTTGACAATGCATTCACAAAACCAAATTTGCTAGTCTCAACTTTGTCACACATGCTTATAAAGCCATGAGTGATACATAAAATTTTAGTTTTCAGATAGGCCCACCCATTTTAGCTAAGTGAAAGATGTCTGCATCATGCTTGATTGGGTTTGGGAAAATACTACTTTAGTTTTGGAATTCCTCTGCCTCCCATACATATGAATGGGTCCAATAAAATGAATGTGATAATTTTAAGAATTGTTATTAACTGATAATTATGTACCTTTAATTTTCTAATTATTTTTGTGGATCCAAAGAAAATCTAAGGATTTTCTATCACTGCTCAAATATATCCATCAATCTGAATCCTCCCTTATATTGTGGATATCTGTATCTTTTTTTTCATTAATTTGATTTCTTCCTTAACAAATAGCTTTCATCTGATAACCTACAACTCTTCTTTTGACAGCATTTGAGATTTTTGGACTAATACATTATTACAAGCTGTGTAAACGTTCATATCTTTTAAAAACCTATTTAATTGAAATTAATTAGACTTTATCTCTACCTAGTACTTNACCTAGTACTTGAATTTTAAGATACTTATACATGAAAGCACACACATACAAACACAAATACACATGCTGGTGTGATATTTCACCTCTGAAATAAGATCTGTTTGTCTAAGAATATAGGAATGCTTAGTGATGGTTTGCCACTTATTGATAAACAAACCCACTCTTAGTATTTGAAGTACTAACTCTAATTTTGTTGCTTAAAATTTAGCAGCGTCGAATCACTTGGTTTCCACAAACAAAAAAAGACGATATAGTGCACAAATGATACCTGCACTTTGTGTAGCTTTCCACTTATTTCTTTTTTCCTTGGTGAATATTTAGGAGAGAGTACCTGTACATATTGTTAGTTGCTGATCCGTGTCCAACTCTTTGGGACCCCATGGGCTGTAGCCCTCCAGGCTCCTCTGTCATGGGATTCTCCAGGCAAGAATACTGGAGTGGGTAGCTCTTTCTTCCTCCAGGGGATCTTCCTGACCCAGGGATTGAACCCAGGTCTCTGGCATTGCAGGCAGTTTCTTCACCCTCTGAGCCACCAGGGAAGTGCATCTGTACATAAGGCAGGATATTTTAAAAATTGTCTATTCATACTTTTTCTATTTTCTCTTTCCTTCTCTCCATCTCCCTTTCTGTCTCTATGTTTCTCTTACTCATATGCACATATATGCTTAGTGTAAGGCTTTATAGATCTAGATTTTAGTGAAATAAAAGTGAATTCATGCCCTCAGAGGCAAAAGGAGTTAGCACCAAATATGATGCTATATAAAATGATGCAAACTAAAGTATGTTTTGTCATAAAACTAAACAGAATAATAAAGACATCTTGAAATATTTAGAATTACTATGAGTTTAAGTAATGTATGTCTAAGTAATGTATAATTCAAAATAATTTTGGTCCTTTAACTTTTAGTTTCTTTTCAGTAAAAAAAAAATTCTGGAAAAATGTTATTTATTTTTGTAAGCTCTACTTCTCTTCACTGTTTTCAACTTTATTATGCATTCTGT
>SJYQ01001587.1:562069-589237 GCA_006410935.1 Redunca redunca | reverse complement strand
GACAAAACTCTAAGCATCATCTCATTATACATAAGAAAATTGAGATGTAGGGAGATTAAGTAACTTGCTTGAAATCTTATATTAAAAATAAGACAAGCTTCTGGGTGTTAAGAATTTCACTCTATGTCTCTTCATTAGAGGTGTATATTATAAAGTTTAGTGCATGATTTTCCAACTTTTTGGCCCCTAACCTATAGGGTGTTTTATAATTTTTTTGAGTTTATAAACTAAATATGTTTTAAAATTTAGCTTGGTTATTTTCTCTCTTTTTTTTTTTTAAAAATTATTTTTACTTTATTTTACTTTACAATACTGTATCGGTTTTGCCATACATTGACATGAATCCACCATGGGTGTACATGCGTTCCCAAACATGAACCCCCCTCCCACCTCCCTCCCCATAACATCTCTCTGGATCATCCCCGTGCACCAGCCCCAAGCATCCTGTATCCTGCATCGAACATAGACTGGCGATTCATTTCTTACATGATAGTATACATGTTTCAATGCCATTCTCCCAGATCATCCCACCCTCTCCCTCTCCCCCAGAGTCCAAAAGTCCGCTCTACACATCTGTGTCTCTTTTGCTGTCTCACATACAGGGTCATCGTTACCAATCTTTCTAAATTCCATAAATATGTGTCAGTATACTGTATTGGTGTTTTTCTTTCTGGCTTGCTTCACTCTGTATAACCGGCTCCAGTTTCACCCACCTCATTAGAACTGATTCAAATGTATTCATTTTAATGGCTGAGTAATACTCCATTGTGTATATGTACCACAGCTTTCTTAGCCATTCATCTGCTGATGGACATCTAGGTTGTTTCCATGTCCTGGCCATTATAAACACTGCTGCAATGAACATTGGGGTACATGTGTCTCTTTCAATTCTGGTTTCCTCGGTGTGTATGCCCAGCAGTGGGATTGCTGGGTCATAAGGCAATTCTATTTGCAATTCTTTAAGGAATCTCCACACTGTTCTCCATAGTGGCTGTACTAGTTTGCATTCCCACCAACAGTGTACGAGGGTTCCCTTTTCTCCACACCCTCTCCAGCATTTACTGCTTGCAGAGTTTTGGATCGCAGCCATTCTGATTGGTGTGAAGTGGTACCTCACTGTGGTCTTGATTTGCATTTCTCTAATAATGAGTGATGTTGAGCATCTTTTTATGTGCTTGTTAGCCATCCACATGTCTTCTTTGGAGAAATGTCTATTTAGTTCTTTGGCCCATTTTTTGATTGGGTTGTTTATTTTTCTGGAATTGAGCTGCATAAGTTGCTTGTATATTTTTGAGATTAGTTGTTTGTCAGTTGCTTCATTTGCTATTATTTTCTCCCATTCTGAAGGCTGTCTTTTCACCTTGCTTATAGTTTCCTTTGTTGTGCAGAAGCTTTTAATTTTAATTAGAGCCCATTTGTTTATTTTTGCTTTTATTTCCAGAATTCTGAGGGGTGCGTCATAGAGGATCCTGCTGTCATTTATGTCGGAGAGTGTCACAGCAGGATCCTCTATGATCCACCCCCCAGAATTCTGGTTATTTTCTCTTGACCCTCCCAATATTATTAATAGTTAATCTAAAACAACACAAACACTGAAAAACAAGCAATGATTATGACTAGGGGAAAAGCAGTTTAATTTTAAAGATTTTTTTGGATTTAGGGGTTTTAAGGGGTTTGGTTGTGATATTTAAGGAACTGAAAAAAATGTAATAGTTTGTCTATAGCTTTCAATTCCTAAGAGTCACACATTTTCAGTGGCAATTATATTATGTAATTGAAAGTACAGGCAAATCAGTCAATTATCCCGTATGAAAAGACAGCTTGAAGAGAGAGGCACAAATAATTTAACTTTGCAGTCAAATACTAAGAGTGTTCAAGAAATGTAGATGGTTCACTTGTGAATAGATCAGAAAAAAATGAGATCTAAAGGACTGTTATACAATCTCTCATTTTACCTTTAAAAAAGATAATCATGCAGGTTATTTATGGGACAGTGTTAACCACACTAAGACCAGCTGGGAAACAGATGCAACCGAATGCACTGATTCCTGGTGCGTGTCAAGGTTAATGGCCTCACATGGCAATTTGACCTCTGTGATAATAACGATATGATTGGAGATCAAGACGTTTGGCCTTGCCACCAACTGGGAGAGCCTGCCTGAACGATCAAGTACAACACAGTCTTAATGTCAGACATCTGACGGTTGGTGACATGAAATATTTAGAAGGGGGGTTGACATGTATTTGTCCGAAGTCTCTGCCTCACTGGTCAATATCTGGGGAAAGAAATAATGTGATTTGGATGAGAGGACAAACTGGAGGAATTCTGAAATTCAGTGAGAACCATGAATTATCTTCTTAACCATTTGGACTTAGTTGTAGGGGATTTGTATTCTAATTTCACACTGTGACACACCACTTAGCAACCAATACAACAGTGTGTGTGTGTGTGTTCAGTTGCTTAACCTTGTCAGACTCTTTGTGACCCCATGGACTGTAACCTGCCAGGCTCCTCTATCCATGAAATTCTCCAGGCAAGAATACAGGAATGGGTTGCCATGCCTCCCTCCAGGGGATCTTCCCTGCTCATGATTGAAACTGCGTCTCCCGCATCTCCTGCATTGCACGCCTAGTGTTTACCGCTGAGCCACACCAGGG
Source organism: Redunca redunca (assembly GCA_006410935.1). Lineage (NCBI taxonomy): Eukaryota > Metazoa > Chordata > Mammalia > Artiodactyla > Bovidae > Redunca > Redunca redunca. The sequence goes on along the minus strand of SJYQ01001587.1, from coordinate 586,579 downwards.
AAGCCCCATATAATACGTGCAGTTATAGCAAAGAAGGTAGGGCCAGACCTTAAAACAACACATCACTCAGCCTTTATCTAGGTTCTTTCACTTTTTAATTGAGTGTCATTGATGACTGATCTTTCTAAACTATAGTTTAATCATCTATCAGTTGTAATAATAGCATACATGTTGGAACTACTGTGAAGAATGCATATAAAGTGTGTAACACTCCAGAACTGTAGAAATCCTTAGTTGACTGTGACCAGAGGGGCACGACTTAAACTTTTTTCTTCTTTACTCTCTTGTAACTTTCTCACTTCTCAAGTGGAAGTTACTATCAGATTTTTATGATTATTAGTAATTTGTACTATATGGCTATATTTTAATTAAATATTAAATTGATTAAAAAGTTTGCATTGAAGCAACCTAAATGTCCATCAACAGATGGCTAGATAAATATGATGTGGTACAAATACACAGTAGAATATTACTCAGCCATAAAAAGAAATGAAATTATGCCATTTTTTGAGATGTGGGTGGACCTCAGTTCAGTTCAGTTCAGTTCAGTTGCTCAGTCGTGTCCGACTCTTTGTGACACCATGAATCGCAGCACGCCAGGCCTCCCTGTCCATCACCATGCCCCAGATTTCATTCAGACTCACGTCCATCGAGTCCATGACGCCATCCAGCCATCTCATCCTCTGTCATCCCCTTCTCCTCCTGCCCCCAATCCCTCTCAGCATCAGAGTCTTTTCTAATGAGTCAGCTCTTCGCATGAGGTGGCCAAAGTACTGGAGCTTCAGCTTTAGCATCATTCCTTCCAAAGAAATCCCAGGGTTGATCTCTTTCAGAATGGACTCGTTGGATCTCCTTGCAGTCCAAGGGACTCTCAAGCGTCTTCTCCAACACCACAGTTCAAAAGCATCAATTCTTCGGCACTCAGCCTTCTTCACAGTCCAACTCTCACATCCATACATGACCACAGGAAAAACCATAGCCTTGACTAGGAGGACCTTAGTCGGCAAGGTAATGTCTCTGCTTTTGAATATGCTATCTAGGTTGGTCATAGCTTTTCTTCCAAGGAGTAAGTGTCTTTTAATTTCGTGGCTGCAATCACCATCTGCAGTGATTTTAGAGCCCCAAATAATAAAGTCTGACACTATTTCCACTGTTTCCCCATCTATTTCCCATGAAGTGATGCTACCGGATGCCATGATCTTCGTTTTCCGAATGTTGAGCTTTAAGCCAACTTTTTCACTCTCCTCTTTCTCTTTCATCAAGAGGCTTTTTAGCTCCTCTTCACTTTCTGCCATAAGGGTGGTGTCATCTGCATATCTGAGGTGATTGAGATTTCTCCCGGCAATCTTAATTCCAGCTTGTGTTTCTTCCAGTCCAGCGTTTCTCATGATGTACCCTGCATAGAAGTTAAATAAGCAGGGTGACAATATACAGCCTTGACGTACTCCTTTTCCTATTTGGAACCAGTCTGTTGTTCCATGTCCAGTTCTAACTGTTGCTTACTGACCTGCATATAGATTTCTCAAGAGACTGTCATATAGAGTGAAATAAGTCAGAAAGAGAAAGAATATCATATAATATCACTTATATGTGGAATCTCGGAAATGGTTAAAAGCTGTTAACCACAAGCTTTTTTAAAAAATAAGTTTTATTTTTAATAAAATGAAATATTCCCTCATGAGATACCAAGGAGGGAAGGGGCAGTGAGATGAACTGGGAGGCTGAGACTGACATGTGTACATTATTATGGATCATAAAATAGATAAGTGATGAGAAACGATGGACTAGCAGAGAGAACTCTGAGAACTCTGCTCAGTGCTCTGTGGGGCCCTAAACGTGAAGGAAATCTCAAAATGAGGGGACAGATGCATACCTGACTCACTTTACTGTGCAGCAGAGACGGAGACAACATTGTAAAGCAACTATTCTCAAAAAACTTTGATTAAAAATAAAACATTTTAAAAAAAAATTCTTGTGTCATAAGTCTTCTCAATTAATTGTCTCATTGTCCTTATAAAACTGTAGGTTGAAAAAAAAATTCCTCTGAATGTTTTTAAGGGCAGATAGTTGGACTGATTCCAACCACCTTTTATTTCTCCTATGTAACTAGAAGTATAATTTCTGACAATATGGTAGTTCTTTGTTTAACATTTTGATGCTTGCTCAGTTGTGTCCAACTCTTTGCAGCCCTATGGACTGTAGCCTGCCAGTTTCCTCTTTTTTTCTGGGCAAAATTACTGGAGTGGTTTGCCATTTCCTACTCCAGGGAATTTTCCCTACCCAGGGATTGAACTTGTGTCTCCTGAATTACAGGCAGATTCTTTACCACTGAGCCACTGAGTAAAAATATTATTTTGAGGAACTTTCAAATTGCTGTCCAACATGGCTGCAACACTGTCACCCATTTTTGGTATGTTGATGATCATAGTCAATTCTCAGAATAAATTTGGGACTGTCCCAGGTGTGAGGTACTTCAATAGCTGGGGTAAGAGATGTATCCTTAGACATCATCTGGGAGATTCTTGTCTTCCTATTACCTCTCTCTATACTAGGGGGCTTGGTGGAACTGAACTGCTACTAAGTTCTTTTGCTCTTTTATCTCTTTCTCCTAGAGAGCTCAGAACATCAACCCTTAATGATACAGTTTTAGAGTCAGCTGAATATTACTGGCTTTGAAGAAAATTAGACTATTTGATACTTTTTATTATTTACTTGTAACATCAGGGAGAGATTGGAAAGCTAAAACATGTAATTGAATTTTATTAAAATACGAACCACTGAGGTGGCAAAATAGCATTTCAGAAATGACCATCTGGTTGCTATAGTACCAAATGAAATAAAAATTCCAAAAGTTTTTAGTAAACCAGCACAATGATAGTAGTCCATGGGGATTTAGACACATAAATATGCTGCTAAGAAACAATTCAACAGGGACAAACCTTCCCATCCTTAAATAACTTAAATAATAATTTAATTACCAGAGATGCCCTACACTTAAAGTAGGGGTTACTGGGTCAAACGTGACTCATGCCATTTGCATTCTCAGTTCGCTCGGCAGTCTGGCACTAAGATGGGGCATTCCTTCTCAAATAAGTAATTTCTATAATGACTTTTTTGAGGAGGTTTGTTAATTAAGTGAAAGTTACTTAGATTTAAATATGCATACTTAGAGAAATTGTGCTTTCTAAAATTGTCTTTAAATTAGAAATCAGCCAACATTGCTTTATTGGCGCATTGTTGCTTTACAACGTTGTGTTAGTTTCTGCTGTGCAACACGTGAATCAGCCATATGTATGACTTTGTCTCCTGTCTCTTGGGCCCCCTTCCCACCGCTCTCCCCACGTCCCACCATCACAGAGCTTCCTGTGCTCTATCGCAGTTTCCCGCTCGCTACCTAGCTTACACGCGATACTGTTTATAGATCAATGCTACTCTCCCCACCCGCCTCTTCCCTCTCTGGGTGCACATGTTGGCTCTCTACATCCGCGTTTCTATTCCTGCCCTGGAAATAGGTTCATTTGCACCATTTTTAAGGGTGCTGTGTTATTTACTTTACTTGAGAATAACTGTTCTAATCTAGTTCACTGCTTGGTATTAACTCTAAAAAAAAAAAAACAAAAACAAACAAACAAAAAACCTCATTGAGTGGAAATGGCGTGAAAATAAGATGAAATTCAAGCCAGAAATCAGACAGGATAAGAACCGGGTGAAAATCTTCCACACTCCCTCTTCTCATTATATCAGCCTGACAAAGTGAGTCAGGTGCTCACTGTGACCTAATGGTCATCAGACACTTTCACTCAATTTTTTTTCTTTATAAAGAAAAATGTGCTTGTGAACAACTTTAATGCATTCTACAAAGAATTGCTAGTAGAACCTGAAGCAGCAGAAATCGTACCATTTGTTTTTATTTTGGAACCAACAAACTGAGCGTGGTACAGTGAAAATAACTGGGGATAAATGAGTGCACACGCTCGTTTAAGCTGCAACGAAGCCTGCTGTTTCTCTGGGTGTGTCATCCATCAAAGTTGGGCAGATCTGGTTGAAGTGAGTGTTTGTATTTAATAAGGAAAACAGTTTACCGACCAAGCAATCCATTAACGTCATGGAACACAAGAAAATTTTATTCTCTGCACAAAGTATTTCTGAAAAGGCAATCTAGGCCACAGGCAATTTTGCAAATGTGTTAAACATTTCAGAGATTTTTTTTCCATCTCACTTGCTATGGCTGTGGCTACACATCACTGGTATAGAAGAAAGCACTCTAGCAACGATTAAGCACAAACATTTTAAGATGCTAAAGCATGCCTCAAGAGAGGTTGGTAAGATGGAAATGTATGAATATGTCACCATTTCTGAGGTCGACGTTGTAATTAAAACCCTGTGTAGTAACTGGGATACAATGACTTGCATGAGGTCCAGGACTCTAACAATGACACCATCAAATTAAAAGAGGAAGGTCAATATTATTATATTCTATTGGGTATCAGGGAAAACAGACCAATAATGAAAAGCTTTAGAAAAGATGATTCTGAGTTTGGAGTCTAAAGTAGGCATAACTGTTTTTTTTTCCCTCTACATTGTTTGATATATGGAATACTAATTCAAAGATATCAAAACATGACTATCAGAATTCCCATCACACATCAGTCCTCCGCATTCAGGTTCTATTATAACATAGCTTGCAAGCAGGAACAGTTTTGTGCATTTAAATCTGTGCAAAACCGACAGCTGTAGAACTGCAATATACCGTAGTTTTAGTACTTGAGAAACCAGAGGCAACTGACCGCATCCTTCGTGTGGTAAATGGACTGAGTGTCAGGCGATGTCGCAGAGTGCCACTCCAAGGAGTTCTGTTAGAGATGCTTTCAGTGGTCTTGCTGCGAGTGTCTCTTGGGGGAATAATTCGAAAATTGAATAACATATGATGGGCACTAATTCTACCTTTATTCTTCGTGTCCTATGACATAAAACCTGAGTTCTCAATTGTAGTGTTTCAAACACATTCTTGGCTCTGCCTGCATTGTAGGAGACCCCAGTTTGATCCCTGGATTGGGAAGATCCCCTGGAGAAAGGAATGGAAACCCTCTAGTATTCTTGCCTGGAGGATTCTATGGACAGAGGACCCTGGCAGGCTATAGTCCATGGGGTCGCATAGAGTCGGACACGACTGAGTGACTAAGTGTGTGTGCGCGTGCGCACACACACACGGACACATGGACACACACACACAAACCACATTCTATTAATGCTTGTAGAGCATATAGAACAGTGACTGACATAACATATGCTATACATTTATTTGTTTGAGAACAAAATGATTTGTTTCATAATTCCCAGAAAATAATGAATGTCTGTATTATAAAGGTGATATGAATAGCAGGATCATGGTATGCAGTCCATTGTTTATCAGACCCTCTAATAAATATGAGAAGGGGTCACTTGACAAGCCATCATGAGTTAACACTATTTGGAACTGGATATGACATTTTACACGGCAGAACACTTGGCAGGTGCAGCTGGCAAATTTCCTTTAATAATTTGCTTCAGGACATTCTTTGTATTCTGCACTAATTTTTAATCATAACCGTTTAATTCAGGGTGACAAAGCATGATATTGGCTGCTCAGATCAATGTCCTGTTCACAAATCCCTTATCTCTATCTGAGATACACAGAGTCATTGTTGCAAATGGTAGTCTCTGGAAATTCATGCTTCATGAACAGTACATGCCAACCTGTTTGTGTTAAAGTTTTATTTTTCTTTTTAATTTTTATTCAAAATATAGTTGATTTACAATGTGTGTTAGCCTCAGCTGTACAGCAAAATTATTCAGTTATTTATATATATATGTGTGTGTGTGTGTGTGTGCACGTGCACACATGTGTGTGGTGGTGGTGCTTGAGTCACTAAGTAATGTCTGACTCTTTGTGTCCTTATTTGTATACATGTGCTTAATTGCTCAGTTGTGTCCAACTCTTTGCGACCCCATGGACTGTAGCTTGCCAGGCTCCTCTGTCCTTGGCGACTCTCAGGGCAAGAATACTGGAGTCAGTTGCCATTCCCTCTTCCAGGGAATCTTCCCTACCCAGGGATTGAACCCAGGTCTCCTGCATTGCAGGCAGATTCTTTACCATCTGTGCCACCAGGGAAGCCCATACATATATATAAACATATATTAATATATATATATATTTAATATTCTTTTCCATTATCAGTTATTAATGATATTGAGCAGTTCTCTGTGCTATACAGTAGGTTCTCATTGGTTATCTATTTTACGTAGTATGTATATTTTAATCCAAAACTCCTAATTTATCCCTCCCTCCATATCCCCTTTGGTAATTGTAAGTTTGTTTTCTATCTCAACAAGTCTATCTCTGTTTTGTAAACAAGTTCATTTACACCATTTTTAAAGATGAGGTTCTATTTATAAGCAATATCATATGATATTTGTCTTTGTCTGGCTTACTTCACTTCAGCATGATAATCTCTAGGTCCATCCATATTGCTGCAATTAGCATTATTTCATTCTTTTTATGGCTGAGTAGTGTTCCAGTGTATGTAAGTACCACATTTTCTTTATCCATTCATATGTCCATGGGAATTTAGGTTGCTTCCACTTGGCTACTGTAAATAGTGTTGCTATGGACATTGGGGTGCATGTATACTTCTGAATTAGAGTTTTCTATGGATATATGCCCAGGAGTTTGGTGGTAATGGTTTAAAATGGATGTATGAGTTTTATGAAGCAGTTTTAGATGAACTCTCTTGCAGTTAAGAAGTCTCTCCTCTAAAATATTCTTACAGATTATAGCAGAATCTATAACATAGTTTCCTTTTTTGCATCTCATGAAATAGCACCCTAAGTCACCTGGAGAGAGCGGTCTAGAACTCACTGATCTGGAATTTTGGATCTGATTGCAGTTGAAATCCCTTAATCATAGTGCAATTTGACTTCAGCTTAAATACCACCCACCATGAAGTCTTGTACATTTGGTATAGTCTACTGAGTTTATTTTTGATGGATTTAAATAGCTTAAATATCAACTTTAGAAGTTTTAGTATATGAATGCCAGATAGTATGCTGACTGATAAAAACATATTCAGTAATTCCCAGATGGCCACAAAGTTTGCTAAAGTCCTACAGTGGAAGTTCTCTTTTTGGTGTTGAACCAGTAGTCCTTTAAAGTGTCTTAATCTTCTCATGGTTTTCCTTTTTTTTTTTTTTTTTTTTTTTTGGGAGGGCCCCGCAGGANCATCTCATTAAGAATAAAAAAAAAGTGATTACAGAAAAGGAGTAAGTGGAATTTATATAATATCTTTATTTGAAAATAAATTCAAAATCACTACAGATAAATCAAAAAATTTTCTATAAGAGTCTGTATAATTTATGTTAGAAGAAAACGAATGTTGAACCATACAGTACCTTTTTATATAAATGCATCCTCAAACTGTTGTTGCTTTACCAAGGTAGCTTTCAGTTGCTAAGTCATATGCAACTCTAACAGCCTAGTGGACTGCAGAATGCCTGGCTTCCCTGTCCTTCATTATCTCTCAAAGTTTGCTCAAATTCATGCCCATCGAGTTGGTGATACTATCTAACTGTCTCATCCTCTGCTGCCTCATTCTTCTTTTGCCTTCAGTATTTCCCAGCATCAGGGTTTTTTCCAATGAGAAAGCTCCTCGTCAAGGGGGCCAAAGTATTGGGGCTTCAGCTTCCGCATCAGTTCTTTTAATAAATATTCAGGATTGATTTCCTTTAGGACTGACTGGTTTTATCTCCTTGCTGTTCAAGGGACTCTCAAGAGTCTTCCCCAGGACCACAGTTTGAAAGCATCAGTTCTTCAGCAAAGCCTTCCTTATGGTCCAACTCTCATATCCATACATGACTACTGGAAAAAACATAGCTTTGACTATATGGACTTTAGTTGGCAAAGTGATGCTTTTTAATACACTGTCTAGGTTTGTCATGACTTTCCTTCCAAGGAGCAAGTGTCTTTTATTTTCATGGCTGCAGTCACCATCCACAGTGATTTTGGAGACCAAGAAAAGAAAATCTGTCACTCTTTCCACTTTTCCCTCTTCTGTGATGGGACCAGAGGCCTTGATCTTAGTTTTTTGAATACTGAGTTTTAAGCCTACAAACATAGGTTAGAATTTGATTATTATCTCATCTGTCTCATGAATGGCAAATATAAAACTAAAATGTGAATTCAAGTCAGGCAAAGCAAAACAGATGCAGTTTGGTAAGCACTTCTTTTCGCTGTTGCCAGAACTTTAGTACATCCTTTTTAAAAAAAAAAAAAAGAAATGATCTGGTGGTCACATCTATCATGTCATTGATTTCAGAAGTCATCAAGACAGTCTCACCAGTGGGTGGTCATTTCGTGTTCTCTGACAGCTTCATGTGAAGGTCCCCAGAAGCTTTGAATTTTGTTCAAGAACATAATCCACTGTGACAGAAAAGTTGTTACCGTTTCTTGTGGAAATCCACTTTTTGTAATAGCTACCTAGATGAGTTTACCATATGATGGTGCCATTGTTACAGTGAGCAATACCCATGCCAGTCACTCATCAACATGTTATTCGTTCAAATAAATATAGAGTGAGCACTGATGTATATCAGGTCCTTTGCCATGAGCTAGAGGTTCAATAGTGAACAATAATGTCACAGTCTCCATGTAGGTTATTTAGGAGCTTGCAATTTCATGGAGAGTACAGACATTAATCAAATAACACACAAATAAGGATATGATTAAATGTATGACAAGTTCTGTCAAAGAAAAATGCAGGATGCTAAGAATGTCTACAATAAGAGGTTCTGACCTAGTTTGGCACAGTGTATGGCAAAGAGAAGGGATGGGTCAAGGTCAGGGAAAAATCCCCAGAGGGAGTGATGACTGAGCTAAAAGCTGAATGATGAGAAGTATGTAAGAGTGGATATTGTGATATTCTGCCCAAATTGTCTCCTCAGAGCTGAGGCTTCCATTCCTCAGTTGCTGAGAATAGTGGCTGCCGTTTGCTCTTAGCTGTGTCCTTCACTGGAAATTGCCCCTGCCCTCATGCTTACAGCTTCCTTCTCTTCCAGTGTTAGAGGCGGAAATACTAAGGTCCCACCTGTGAGTGCTAAGTCACTTCAGTCCTGTCTATGGACTGTAGCCTGCCGGACTCCTCAGTCCATGGGATTTTCCAGGCAAGAATATCGGAGTGGGTTGCCATTTCCTTCTCCGGGGGAACTTTACCTCTGTTTGGGACAACTCTGAAGGATCTTCCTGCCTCCAGATCTTCTGTTAGGATTGTCTGTGACCTCAGTTGCAAATGTGGTGTAAATCAAAATATCCTTCTGCACAAGATTCTTGACCTGAGAGAGTTCTCAGACCTGGAATCCCCTTGTTGAAGGAGAGGCCAGTCTCTAACAGGAAGAAGCCTGCAACACGGTGACAAGCACATTCAGTAACTTTCCCCAAGGAGGTTTCCAGTCATTTACATAGATAAGTAAGCTTTGGAAAGAGGGAAATACCCACACATTTCCAGTACTCTGAGGACAGAGTCTGAATTGACAGTGATAACCAAGGACAAAACTATTGATATTACTAGTCCCTTGTTTGAGTGAGGGCATGTAGAATTCAGGTAATACATGGACTGCTGGCCCAAGTCCAACTCACAATGAGTACACTGGGTTTATATAATTTTTAAATTTTCAATTTCATGGTCCTTCTCATATGGCGCTAGTGGTAAAGAACCTTCCAGCCAATGCAGGAGATGCAAGAGATGCTGGCTGAATCCCTGGGTTAGGAAGATCCTCTGGAGGTGGGCATGGCAAGCCACTCCAGTATTTTTGCCTAGGAAATCCTATGGACAGAGGAGCCTGGCAGGCTACAGTCCATAGGGTCACAGAGTCAGACAGGACTGAAGTGACTTAGCACGTAAACATGAGTAGATAATTGGAATGAATGTCGTTGTTGGTTTAGTCTCCAAGTCGTGTTGGACTTTTGCGACTGCATGGACTATAGCCTGCCAGGTTCCTCTGCCCTTGGGATTCTCCAGCAAAGAATACTGGAGTGGATTGCCCTTTCCTTCTCCAGGGGATCTTCCTGTCCCAGGAGTCAAACCCAGGTATCCTTCACTGGAGGCAGATTCTTTACTGCTGAGCTATGAGGGGAGCCCATGAATATCATTGGTAGCTGGCAAAACCCTCTTGTTTCTTGACCCAGAGCTGGGGATGGAGTGAAAGCCCTATTATAATACCTTGAAAATGATCCACTTTCTGAGAAAAATAGCATATTGGATACAGTATTGCATTCCCTTGGGACTAGGCAAGATCAACAGTATTTTAAACAGTTTGAAGGATGCATGAATAAGGGTCACTGTCATATCCTCATTTAAATGCATTGGTCTGGGCTCTATTCAGGTTGGACGGATAATGGCCACTAATGATGGAAAAATTTCACTACGTAGTATCTCAAATTGAAGTTGCTGTGCCAGGTATGGTAATTTCACTAGAGCAGGTGACAGTCTGTGATATATGGCAAATGGCTCTCTTAGAGATACATTTCTTTACATGCTATCAGAAAGAAGAACTGAAATTTTCTCTCTTAATGTCCTGGTCTGGAGCCTGGAAGGAGAATGATCAGAATTTAAGAAGCAAGGTGATCAGAGGAAGAGGCACATGACTGGACCTATTCTGAGTGGGCACAGGCTGACATCAGTATCACAGGTTGATGCTCATTGGAGGTACTACATGACTGAAGCCTCCAGTGTACTAGTCACTTCTCGTTCATTTGGGGCAGTGGTATACACCAAAATCAATGACGTATCAGCCAGGCTCTACCGATTGGCCACAGTGCTAACAAAATAGACACATAAATGGAGCAGCTATCATGGCAGAAATGGAATCTAAAACCTAATAGCATCAATTTTCACTCAACAAAGATGTCTTTGCTATGGCTGGTGCCAAAGTTCAACTTGCAAGTATCACAGACCAACATTTAGGCCTTAAGCTGCCCCATGCCAGCGTGTGCCAACTTAATAGAAAGCTGACTGTTTTCAGATCTCCTTTACTCTTGGAAAGGACATGATTCATCATTAATAGGATTGACTCACAGATTGTGGATGGGTTTTCTTCTTCTGTACCAGGGTCTTGACCAGGATCACTATCTGAAGATTTCTAGAGATTGATCTGTGAGCATGAGATAACCTCTCCCTAGACAAAATGATAAGCACACTGACACACAGTCTCCATCTCTTTGCAGGGAACTCTACTGAAACACACACGAACATGTGTCAGAGACTATCTGGCCATATGAGTCTTGAGCTCCAGGAAGGACTTTGGAGCGTACAGTTTTGGAACTAGTTTTAGACTGAAAGTTCTGGCAATAATTTTAAAGGGACAGACTTTTAAAGATATGTTTTATGACTTCATTTGAAATCTTAAAAATTTCCTCTCACTTGAAGAGGAAAGAAGTGCCCTGGCTACCTATAAACCCTCCCATCTCAGAACCAACCATCATAGAGCCTTAAATGCAAAGGGAGGAGGGGGATGAACAAATGTAGGAGGAAGAGTGGAAGAGAAGAATTAAACTTTTAAAAAAAAGATAAAGGGAGACTGTGGAAAAGAAAAGATTTAAAAAGATATCAAGAAGAAAAAGAAACAAATTTTCTGCTTTACAGCATCTGTTCACAAATTAAGGAGAAACACTAAAGCCACACATGTATTGAAGAGTTCTGACAGTAACACCCCTGCAACACACACACAAACATACTCCTGTGTTTCCATACATCCATTTATCTTTGCTCTTCTAGGGAAACCACTTTTTCCTTCAGGATATTTTAACATCTTTTCTAGTTTGAAGCAGAGGCAAGGGGAACCCTTCTTTATTTGACTTTATTTTCATATTTCTGAATGTAGAATCGAATATGTTGGTTTTGATGGATGCATGCCAACACTATGCCTACAGCAATATTCTGGTAAACAGGTCCCCTAAGAGAAGTGGTCAGGGTCTATAATTCAATATTGATTTGAGAGAACCATTTCAATATTGATGATCTTTCTGCAATAGGAAACACCTTGAAATCTGTCCCTCCACTCTACATTAATTCATTTCAAAATGATCCCAAGTTAAAAAAAAAAACAAAGTGCTCATTTTTTTTCTAAAATGAATTTAAATCACACATGTGGATAATAAAAAGTTATAAAAGATGGGCTTAAGTTTTAAACAATATTCTACTCTGTGCAAAACCTTTCCTCTTCATCCATAAAATTCATTCTTCATGGACAAGGTAGTTTAATTCTCCTTGCAGCTACTGCCAAATAATGAATATTGAGTTTAATGGTTTTCCACTTGCTTTGGAATTTAAGAGAATTATTATATTTTTTCCAGGAGTCTTATTTTAACCTTTCAGGGTGAAAAATATGTTATATCCAAATATAGGGTTTAAGAAGCACTATGAAGGTTTTAATGAATACCTGTAGTTTCAGATTTTTCTGGCTGGTATTTCAGGAAAGACAGCTACTTTTAGCATCTCAGAATTTTCTTTCTGTTAGGATGTGCCTTAAACCAGTGTCCTCAACATTCTGGCACCAGGGACTGGTTTCCTGAAAGGCAATTTTTCCACGTTCTGGGAACAGGAGTGGTTTCAGGATGATTCAAGTTCATTACATTTATTGTAATTATTTCTATTATTATTACATCATCCCCACCTCAGATCATCAGGCATTAGACCCCAGAGTTTGGGGACCTCTGCCTTAAACCTAAAGCTGTATGCTTAGGATAAAACACCCTTTAGAGCAACAACTAGATTTTGCCTTTTTCTCCCTGGAACATCACACACTGTGACAGGTACACAAGAACTAATTGTGCAATTAGAACTGATTACTTTAATTTTGTTTTTTTTTTCTCTGAAATAATTTACTTTTCAAATCTCTGATATAACATCAAGTAGTCGTGTATGGATGTGAGAGTTGGAGCATAAAGAAAGCTGAGTGCAGAAGAATTGGTGCTTTTGAACTGTGGTGTTGGAGAAGACTCTTGAGAGTCGCTTGGACTGCAAGGATATCAAACCAGTGAATCCTAAAAGAAATGAGTCCTGAATATTCATTGCAAGGAGTGATGCTGAAGCTGAAATCCAATACTTTGGCCACTTGATGCAAAGAACTGACTCATTAGAAAAGATCCTGATGCTAGGAAAGACTGAAGGCAGGAGGAGAAGGGGACGACAGAGGATGAAATGATTGGATGGCCATCACCGATGCAATGGACATGAGTTTGAGTAAACTCCAGGAGTAGGTGATGGACAGGGAGGCCTGGTGTGCTGCAGTCCATGGGGTCACAAAGGGTCAGACACGACTGAGCGACTGAACTGATTTAATTAGAAAACTCCCCACTTTTGCTGTCCTTCTGTTTCTTCTACATGTTGTGGTACTTTTTCCCCTGTGAGCTCTGAAATCAGTCCAGAGCCCAAATTTAGGCAGCCTCAAGGTCTTCCCAGGTTTTAAAATGTACTTTTCAGTTCAGTTCAGTCACTCAGTTGTGTCTGACTAATTGCAACCCCATGAATCGCAGCACACCAGGCCTCCCTGTCCATCACCAACTCCTGGAGTTCACCCAAACTTATGTCCATCGAGTTGGTGATGCCATCTAGCTGTCTCATCCTCTGTCGTCCCCTTCTCCTCCTGCTCCCAATCCTTCCCAGCATCAGAGTCTTTTCCAGTGAGTAAACTCTTCGCATGAGGTGGCCAAAGTATTGGAGTTTCAGCCTCAGCATCAGTCCTTCCAATGAACACCCAGGGCTGATCTCCTTTAGGAAGGACTGGTTGGATCTCCTTGCAGTCCAAGGGACTCTCAAGAGTCTTCTCCAACACCACAGTTCAAAAGCATCAATTCTTCGGCACTCAGCTTTCTTCACATCCATACATGACCACTGGAAAAACCATAGCCTTGACTAGACGGACCTTTGTTGGCAAAGTAATGTCTGCTTTTTAATATGCTGTCTAGGTTGGTCATAAGTTTCCTTCCAAGAAGTAAGAATCTTTTAATTTCATGGCTGCAATCACCATCTGCAGTGATTTGGGAGCCCTCCAAAATAAAGTCTGACACTTTTTCCACTGTTTCTCCATCTATTTCCCATGAAGTGATGGAACTGGATGCCGTGATCTTCATTTTCTGAATGTTGAACTTTAGGCCAACTTTTTCACTCTCCACTTTCACTTTCATCAAGAGGCTTTTTAGTTCCTCTTCACTTTCTGCCACAAGGGTGGTGTCATCTGCATATCTGAGGTGATTGATATTTCTCCTGGCAATCTTGATTCCAGCTTGTGCTTCTCTCAGTCCAGCATTACTCATGATGTACTCTGCTTATAAGTTAAATAAACAGGGTGACATTATACAGCCTCGATGTACTCCTTTTCCTATATGGAACAAGTCTATTGTTCCATGTCCAGTTCTAACTATTGCTTCCTGATCTGCATATAAGTTTCTTTATTTTCATAAAATTAGTTTGACCTCACTGTATTCCTTGACAATGAGCCACATATTAAATATTATTGAGCAATTTCTAAATGAATAACAATGCACTAGATGACATGTTCAAAATAGATGCTTATTTTGAAGCTATTTCACAGCCAGAGATGTTTTAACATTATATATAAAATGTGTTTCTTTTTCCTACAGCTATTTTCTAATCCTGGGTATGGACACACATTAGTGTCCTAGGCTGGCAGTGCTTCAAAGCGATTTCTTCTCTACTAAGTAGTCACCGTTTTCACAAGAAAATGAGAAAATGCATTGAGCCTGTCCTCAAAACTTCATCACCTCAGTTGTGAAAGAAAAACTCACAAGTATTCAACATTGTCTTCTTCATAATTACAGATAAATCTCCTCTTAGAAACCTTTAATAAATCCAAAATGAAAATGTTTCATTTCTTAGGAGGATCTCTTACTGCCAGGAGGTTGAGGTTGTTGGTAATTTCTTTTGACAATATATCTCTCTCCAAGCTACTTTCTAACCCAGGTGCTAGAAGCTTCACCTGGGGATTTAAGTCATCTTGTTTATATAGGGATAAAGTCTAATTCTGGATAAACTAATATATTCATGTGTTCCTCTGTGGGTAATGTATTTCCTCTCTGAGGCTTAGTTTTTGCAAACTATTTCCTTCGTAATGTTACTTAATGATGCCTTCTTCATGGATTATTTTGAAAAAATAAATGAAATAACATAGGTGTGATTGACTGACATGGGAATTTGTATATGCATGATGCCCATAATATGCTGAATTTTTATAGTGTTTCCATATAAATCTATCAGAAGGAATGCAATGGAATTTGTTAGGAGGAGGATGTAGCTGCTGGTTTCTTCCTGCCAAATTCATGCTTCATAACGTGGGAACACACAGAGCAGGAAGATGGGCAAAACAGCCGAGAAATAGGCTAGATAATTTTTCAAATTTTGGCAACACTGTTTTACCCAATATTCTCCTTTAAGCATAATGCTTAAAAATACGAATTATTCTTTGTTATTGTCCATCCAAATGTGTCCTTTCTCTACAATATCAGGCCTCAAAACCACCCAAGTATCTTTGAGCTCTTCCTGTTCTACACTATACTGTTCGACAGTATGTCAGCCTAGAAGGTTTTTACCTCATACTGATATTATCAAAGATTTATTTCCTAACACCAGGATAGAGGATTTTAAGGAGATTTAGAGGAATAAAATTTTAATATAAAACAGGCTATTCAGAAAACCTATATGCATGAAATTTTCAGTCATAAAGGACCTGTTTTGATCCACTTCAATTATGAGCCTAAGGGACTAGATGCTGCTTTAAAGCAGAGAGAGTTGGCTGATAATTCTGCTGACAAGTTTTGTTGCATTTTGCAGGGAATATACATTTGGACACATTAAAGGTAAAGCAGACAATTTTTATGGAGACCAAAGAATGCTAGCCCAGTGAGCATAGATTTCTGAGACACTGAAGGACTCCAGCCTTGTTTCAAGATCATTTTTTAATTTGCTTATCATTTTTTAATTTGGTTTCTGCCTTCGGGGAAGTGTATTGCTTGACTGTGGGTGCTGTTCAAGAACACCAGTGCAATAAGAAACAGCACAGACAGGGCCAGTTACCCCAGTAATTTTTTGATTTCAGCGTTTCATCTCTTTTGTCCTCTTTATTTCTCTGCCTACAGGATGTACAGATGTTTTCCATGCTGAGGAGCTGTCAGTTATATGGCTCATTTTATTAATATTATTGTTTTACCATCAAACATCTATGAAAATAACCTTTAAACCCAAGACCATTATGTAATGTGTCTTGATTTATTTTTTACAAAAGTACAGTGGGTGGCTTTAGAGTGGCGGCAGTGTTATCAGGGACATCTGTGTGCTGTTTATACCTAATGTCTCATCCAGGCTCACCAGGAATAGCAAGAAACCCTCTATTCCTGTGAGTTTATATTAACTGCCTGTTTTTTTCCTTTCCCAGCAAATTACCTGCACAGGAACATAAGAATATATTAGTTTTTCCAGAGTGAAGCTATATTCCTCTATAAACAAGATGACCTAAATCCTCAGTGGAAGTTTCCAGCACATGGATTAGAAGGTGGCTTAGGGACAGATACAGTGGCAAAGGAAGTTGCCAACAGCCCTACCTCTGCCTGTAACTCATTCAAAGTTATGTAACTGCTAGATGCCTGAACCAATATTTGAATCCAGATCTTTCCAAGAAACATGATGTTTCCACGATTATTTGTTGATAATTAGTTCGCCATTTTAGTATCTGCACCTTGGTAAGAACAATGCAATTTACATTAAGATCGTGTAAAGCCCATTGACCTTAATGCTTACCTGCAGCGACAGTCTCAAATACCATCATCCAATGGGTGTATCCTGAAACAAACAGAGGTCAGGGCTCAGCAGAAGCAAATTCCTTTTCAGTACCTTCACCACCCTGTTCTCGATGCAGTCACTTTGCTACAAGATCATATTTCCATGAAGTAGCAGTCCTACTTCTGAAGAGCCATTTAAAAAGCAGTCAGAATCCTCTCCTCCAGAGGCAATCAGTCACAGAGTAGGGCTTTGCAAACGAACCATCTCATGGCAGCAATATGATACCATCAGAGGGAAAGATGTGGAGCATAAGCCAGAGAGAGTGATGGGTATCTCAGAGTCGTGGTTGGTGACCTTGTAAAAGAGTATTATTAAATATTTTGCACAGGGCCTGCCACCCTTTTTTGATATACATGATTTTCTCTGAACTTGGTCTTTCTAATCATGCTAGGATATGGGTGGACGTGTCAGATATTGGGTCAGAATAGGGAGGGATGAAGTAGTATGGAGTCCCAAGAGGTCAATATAGGGGCCCAATTTACTGATACTGCAGAAAATTGGAAGTCCAGAGTCAGAGACCAATAGACAGGCAGGAAAAGAGTAGACTTACTGTCAAATTTGTATCTTTCTCCCCCATTTCTTCCATCACTTCCTAATCTGTGGCCTTCGTTTCTTTTCTATGATTGAAACTTTTCGAAAACTATTCTCCTGGCCTTAAGTTTCACAACATCCAATATATTGGAACATGTTATAGAGTCACTCCTCTGTCTAAAATTCTGTATTGGTTTCCTATATCTTAATGTAGTAAATGAGGACCTATATGATCTGGCTTCCACAGACCTTACCATTGTCTCCAGCCACACTCAAGCATGGTTTCTTTGCAAACTGTAATTAGCTATTTTATCTCACTTTGATTTACTATGCCTAATGTTATTCTACGGTCAGTGGATTTTCTCATGCTTGTCCTTTTTTACAGACTCTGTTACATTTTTCTGAGCTAGTTCTCCCGATAAATTTCTATTTATACTTTAAGAATCAGCCTTAGTGTAATATCTTGTTTCAAGCGTTCCCTCACTGTTTAAGTTATAATTGAACATAACTTCTTTACTCTTTCCCTTAAATACCTAATACATATTTTAGCACTTTTTAATACTTTATTCACATGTATCTGTTTATAAGCCCATTTCTATCATTTAGTCCTTACGTTCTTTTAAAAACAGAACTTTTTTTTGTTTTTAAAAACAAACAAACAAAAAAATGCTTTTAATGTGGATGTTTTTATTTCCAAATAAGAGAAGTAAAGTAAAATCAACCCGGGATAAGGAAATGTGTGTGAAGGATGGGGAAAGGTGTATTAACACATATCCTTCAAAAATCCAAGGGGAGAAAGAGAATCTATCTTCTTACAAAGAGGACCCAGGCTTTCAAACTATTTTGTACATTCTCACTCTCATCACTTTCTCCATCTCCATCTTTATCTGTCTATATCTCCTGGATTTGTTTGTCTTTGCTTAAATTTACCCAAGGTCAGACTCTCCTTAGAAATTATTAGATAACTGCTGATAGCCTTGAATTTACATCATCTTTATGACTTAAAAAACAAAGAAAGAGAGAGGCTTTCCCCTTCCAAAGATTTTTAGAGTAAATCCCACGGAGAAAGTGAGTGGCCAGGGTCAGGTTCTAAATTTACTCCATTGTTAGGGTTTGGTGTTACATTATATATAATAGTTCACCTGAACTATATAAATTAGGAGAGTGGTCGTTCTTCAAAGAAAGAGAAACTGAACAAGAGAACAGAAAATGTGTAGTATATAGAAACATGCAAGATAAAGGATTTGTTGAATGGATGCATAAGTAGATGTCAGTAATTTTTAGTCTGACACAGAGAAATACATGGATTAACAAATGGGGATTAAGGGATGGTAAAGGGAACAGTTGTTCCTGAATGATCAGACACAGCCTGTAAGTTGTATGGTGAAGTCGCTCAGCAATGTCCAACTCTTTGCGACCCCGTGGACTGTAACCTGCTAGGCTTCTCCGTCCAGGGGATTCTTCAGGGAAGAATACTGGAGTGGATTGCCATTTCCTTCTCCAGGGGATCTTCCCGACCCAGGTCTCCCGCATTGGAGGCAATGCTTTAACCTCTGAGCCACGAGGGAAGATGAGTTGTATGACGATGATGATAATTTTGCCATTCACTGATTGTACGTCACAAAGTTGTGCAGTCATCACCAGTATGTAATTCCAGTGCATTTTCACTATTTCAAAAGCAAGTCCTTAGCCATTTGCATTGTACATGCTTTATAATGAGGGATTCCCTGGTGGCTCAGATGGTAAAGCGTCTGCTGGCAATAAGGGAGAACCGGGTTCGATCCCCGGGTTGGGAAGATCCCCTGGAGAAGGAAATGGCAACCCACTCCAGTACTTATGCCTAGAAAATTCCCTGGATGGATGGAAGAGCCTGGTGGGCTACAGTCCATGGGGTCACAAAGAGTCGGAGACGACTGAGTGACTTCACTTCACTTGTTTTATAATGAGATCTTGCAGTGCATGCCTTTCTATACTGCACCACTAGAAATTGGGTAGTATAAGCAATGAGGGATGATTAATCAAAACGAACTGGGGGGCGGGGGGGGGATGAAATGATTTTGCTGCTCGTGTCCCGTTCCTTAGGTCTAAAAATGTGATCATGTGGAAGGGTTCACTGAATGACTAGCTGCGATAAAAATGAAACAGTCCTTTTGAATGCTGACCCCGTTTCTTGAGAATCCATCTTCCTGTACTTTGAGGCTTTAAAAGCATATTTTTCTCTAGGCTTTTCAGAGAAAATTGTTTAAGAATTCAGAATACATCTTCAGTTCAGTTCAGTCACTCAGTCGTCTCCGACTCTTTGCAACCCCATGAATCGCAGCACTCCAGGCCTCCCTGTCCATCACCAACTCCCGGTGTTCACCCAAACTCACCAAACTCATTGATGCCATCCAGCCATCTCATCCTCTGTTGCCCCCTTCTCCTCCTGCCCCCAACCCCTCCCAGCATCAGAGTCTTTTCCAATGAGTCAACTCTTTCCATGAGGTGGCCAAAGTATTGGAATTTCAGCTTTAGCATCAGTCCTTCCAAAGAACACCCAGGACTGATCTCCTTTAGAATGGACTGGTTGGATCTCCTTGCAGTCCAAGGGACTCTCTAGAGTCTTCTCCAACACCACAGTTCAAAAGCACCAATTCTTTGGTGCTCAGCTTTCTTCAGTCCAACTTTCACATCCATACATGACCACTGGAAAAAACATAGCCTTGACTGCTGCTGCTGCTGCTAAGTCGCTTCAGTTGTGTCTGACTCTGTGCGACCCCATAGACAGCAGCCCACTAGGCTCTGCTGCCCCTGGGATTCTCCAGGCAAGAACACTGGAGTGGGTTGCCATTTCCTTCTGCAATGCATGAAAGTGAAAAGTGAAAGTGAAGCCGCTCAGTCATGTCCTACTCTTTGAGACCCTATGGACTGCAGCCCACCAGGCTCCTCCATCCATGGGATTTTCCAGGCAAGAGTACTGGAGTGGGGTGCCATTGCCTTCTCCGATAGCCTTGACTAGACGGACATAATCATATCAAATTCAAAACATAAACTCTTTCCAGTTAGCAAAATTAGCACATTTCAATAATTTATTGGTGTCTGATAATGAATAGCTATAGTTTTAGGCAGTGGAGAAATGTTAGAACAGATAGAGTGCTCTCTTGCTGGAATGCAGTGAAACATGGACAGCTTTGCACAGGACCCCAAGTCTGTTGCGCTAGATTCAGGAGTCATTTCTGGGGGCCATTCCTGGTGGCTGGTGCACTGCTGTTTCTCAGCTGCCCTTTCATCTGAGTAGGATCCAGCTATGCCCTTTCCACTTGGTTGCTTTCACTTAATCTAAGCTCAGAGCAAAAGCAACCAGTGGAGAAACTATAGTTTGTAGTACAGAGAGAGGAGAGATGCGAATTACACTTTTAGCATCTTCAAAAGCAATTTCTGCTCAAACATACAGTATGGGTCCCACAGAAGATAATTTAGCCATAATTTCTTTTTTTAATATCACATGCTCTCTTTTGAAAACTTGAAATTGTAGGATAATTTAACAGACACCAGTTAAAGTATTGAAGGAAAATGAGTGCCTCTATCAAGTACATAAAAAAGCAGAATGACATATCAAGTAGGACAAAGGGGTTGTTTCAGTGCTTTCACTGAATAGTTTTGTGATTTTTAGCAGTCCACTTGTTCTCTTTTGGCCTCAGTTGTGAAGGGACACAGCCATATACAGAGAACATGAGGAATTTCCTATGCTTTCCCAGCAGGTAGTGAAAGACTATCAGTTGGAAGTTATAGGGGACACATATATGGAAGACATGTAACATATTGCTTTGATCTATGGGGGAACATAAAGATGACTTGCTTAATAATTAGAATTGCTTAACAAAATAGAATGAAGACATTAACTCTTAGAAATGTTCAAGTATGGTTTATATAGCTACTAAGCCAAAGCCTTTGACTGTGTGGATCACAATAAACTGTGGAAAATTCTGAAAGAGATGGGAATACCAGACCACCTGACCTGCCTCTTGAGAAACCTATATGCAGTTCAGGAACCAACAGTTAAGACTGGACCTGCAACAACAGGCTGGTTCCAATAGGAAAAGGAGTACATCAAGGCTATATATTGTCACCTTGCTCATTTAACTTATATGCAGAGTACATCATGAGAAACGCTGGGCTGGAGGAAGCACAAGCAGGAATCAAGATTGCCAGGGGAAATATCAATAACTTCAGATATGCAGACGACACCATCCTTATGGCAGAAAGTGAAGAGGAACTAAAAAGCCTCTTGATGAAAGTGAAAGAGGAGANTGTGAGAGTTGGACTGTGAAGAAGGCTGAGTGCCGAAGAATTGATGCTTTTGAACTGTGGTGTTGGAGAAGACTCTTGAGAGTCCCTTGGACTGCAAGGAGATCCAACCAGTCCATCCTAAAGGAGATCAGTTCTGGGTGTTCTTTGGAAAGACTGATGCTAAAGCTGAAATTCCAATACTTTGGCCACCTCATGTGAAGAGTTAACTCATTGGAAAAGACCCTGATGCTGGGAGGGATTGGGGGCAGGAGGAGAAGGGGATGACGGAGGATGAGATGGTCAGATGGCATCACAGACTCTATGGACATGAGTCTGAGTGAACTCCAGGAGTTGGTGATGGACAGGGAGGCCTGGCGTGCTGCGATTCATGGGGTCGCAAAGAGTCAGACACGACTCAGCAACTGAACTGAACTGAAGCATATTTACCTGGAGACACTACTTGTAGGCAATTACCAGAGATGATAGAGTTTAAATAATTCATATTAAAGTCACTATTGAAAAGCTTTAATGACTTTAAAGTTACCACAAATAACAATTATAACAGAGAGTCCTTACATATATAATAAACATGATACAAAAATGAAGAGGATCTTGCTTTTGTCAAAGAGCCAGGTGTCATTTAATGCCTACACAGCAGTCATTTTTCTTGACAAGTTTCTTGAAAATGGAACCCCAGTATTCATTTGATTCTGGGCAACCAACTGCTTCAGCCTGATTTTTCTAAGATGATCACATGAATTCCAGTCCCTTTGGTGATAATTGGTTCAGTAAAGGACACATGATAACAATATGTCATATAAAAGATGAACATAACTTATTTAGAAGATTTATTGCCGTTGAAATGGGCCATGTGAAAAGGATATACACTCTTCTACTATGGCGTTTGATGTAAATAGGTGAGACATTCATGCCTAAACCTGTTTTAGCTTACCTCCTTTTTCCTATGCCATGGGTGTTGTGATAGTTAATTTTTTGTCAACTTGACTGGGCCGTGGCTGCCTACATAATTGGTCAAAAATTATTCTGGGTGTTTCTACAAGGGTCTTTTGGAGGCATTTAAATCAGTAGGACTACTCCATAAAGTAGGTTGCCCTCATTCAATCAATTGAAGGCCTGAATATGACAAAAGACTGATCCCTAGTAGGAGGGGATTCTTCTACATGATGGTCTTTGATCTGAGACATTGGCTCCTACTGGAATATCATCTGTGCAGATTTGGGGCTTATTAGCTTCATATGGCACCCCACTCCAGTACTCTTGCCTGGAGAATCCCATGGACAGAGGAGCCTGGTGGGCTGCAGTCCATGGGGTCACTAACAGTCGGACACGACTGAGTGACTTCACTTTCACTTTTCACTTTCATGCATTGGAGAAGGAAATGGCAACCCACTCCAGTGTTCTTGCCTGGAGAATCCCAGGGACGGGGGAGCCTGGTGGGCTGCCGTCTATGGGGTCGCACAGAGTCGGACACGACTGAAGCGACTTAGCAGCAGCAGCAGCAGCTTCATATGAGCTTGACTTATCACACATCTCTATATGTGCACATCCCACTGGTTTTGTTTCTTTGGAGAATCCAGACTAATAATACAAGTATATTACACAAGGATGATGAGCAAAAGAGAGAAAATGCCTGGTCCTTTGATAATATCATTGGTAAATGAATTAACCAACTCTAACAGCAGGTTATAGTCACAGTTCTTATTATGTTATGGAAAGAGAAAGAGAGGAGATATTTGATTCATTTAAAATTAGATTTTCTGTTACTTGTTACTTGCAGTCAAAAACACAGCCTAACTATTTCAGTCGTGGAGACTTTGTACTAGGTGTTCTCTATATACTCTTTTTGATCTAAAATTCTATAATTGATCTGCTTCACAAAGTCATGAACATAAAACAAAGTATTATTTATGGAAAATACACAGAACTGGATAAAATATGGTGAAATTGTCAGGATATATTATAATTTGTTTTGTGATAAGACTAAAATATATTCCAAGGTTCCTGAATAGACAACATTCAATGTTTGGAAAAACCCTCAAATGTCTGTAGTAATGAAACAGTACAGGTACACATGAAGTAAAAGATGAGTTGAAATTCAGCAAAGGTATATTAGGAAAAAGTATTCTTTGACACTAATGAGGTAGAATTTTGACTAGAAGGGAGATAACTTCCATGAAGGAAAAAGTCCCATTGTGGAGATTGAAAGTCAAAGTGAAAGTCACTCAGTTGTGTCTGAGTCTTTGTGACCCCGTGGACTATATAGTTCATGGAATTTTCCAGGCCAGAATACTGGAGTGCGTAGCCAGTCCCTTCTCCGTGGGATCTGCCCAACCCAGGAATTGAACCGGGGTCTCCTGCACTGCAGGTGTATACTTTATCAGTTGAGCCACCAGAGAAACCTATTATTCTATAACTAAAGTAATGAGGTCATCTAAGTTGGAAAAAAGATTAAGAGAGAGAGACAAAGAGAGTGTGACCAAAGGCAGCAGAAACTCTGTCACTGATGAAAAGAAAAGAAAAGCAAAACCAAAACCAAAGCCGAGTTTACCACTGAGCTTTCTCTAAGATTGTTCTGTCTAAACAACGCTGATTTTTTTTCCCACAAGTTGAATGAAGTGAACTCTGAAATGATTCTTAGTAGTTCATGCCCCATGAGATAATGCCATCCCTGATGTTTTTAGCTGCTAGGTTAGCCAGGGTCAGCTGATCTTGTCATTTATGTTGTTGTATTTTCATTTCTGTTGCATTAAATATGATTTCCCCACATTTTCTGCTCTAGAATGTCCCTGAAAATGTGTGTGTGTGT
>SJYQ01001587.1:530195-561739 GCA_006410935.1 Redunca redunca | reverse complement strand
TCATTTCATTATATTTTTAAGTGATAAATAAGAATAGATTCCTGAATATTTTAATTTCTTAGTATGGCATTTTCTTTCCTATATGATAAAGTGTATCCTAAATGCCTAGTCTTTTGCTTTCTTCAGAAACTCTTAATTCCAGCTCCTTTACACTGATCTTTAGTGCTTATCTAACATATTTTAGGGTCATGGTTATTATAGTACTTACTTACATGTGAATTTCATTAACCACTCATGAGTCTTAGGATTTTCTCACTATCATATAATGACATTTCTTAGTTTCATATTTGTAGACCAGATCCAGACTGGCCACTGCAGCAGTGTAGTAGAGAATTGCTTTCTGATTTATTGAAACGTTATAAAAGATTTAGATGTAAATGTGAAGAGGGGCTTTAGATCATAAATGGTACTTTATTTGATCACCCAGCCTCAATCTTTTCTAATAAAGCACCTAATGAAATAAAGCAATATAATTTATCAAATACATATTGAATTTCTAGAACTTTCAAGATGCTGTGTTTATACTTTATGAAGATAAATAAGACATGGTTCTTCCATCAAGAGGCTTGAAGTCCAATGGGAGGATGAGGTATTGTACAGGAAGAGCTATAACAAAAAGCATTTTTTTTTATTTTATAAAATTCACAAGTTGAAAAGATTATGGAAGGTACATATATGAGGCACATTTGAGCTTAGATAGAGTTTGCCACCTTAAGGCCAGCAAGATTTAGACAGGTAGAAAGAGAAGAACATTGTAGGAAGAACAAGGATGTAGTTGAAAAGCATGTAAATTTTTTGAGAGCAGTGGGTTAGTTCAAATCCTCCAAGAGAAGAAGACAAGGTAGAAAATGATCTACAATAGATTTGTTGAAGGGTAAAGGGAAGGGAGAGCTTTCCAGGTGGTATTAGAGGTAAAGAACCATCTGCCAACGCAGGAGACATAAGAGACACAGGTTCGATCCCTGGGTCAGGAAGATCCCATGGAGGAGGAAATGGCAACCCAGTCCAGCACTCTTGCCTGAAGAATCCATGGAAAGAGGAGCCTGTCAGGATACAGTCCATAGAGTTGCAAAGACTTGGATATGACTGAAGCGACTTAGCATATATGCAAAGGCGATGGAACTGGAAAAGGCAGGGAGAGCACGAGACAAGTACAGGTCTCAAGCATATGAAAAAAGAGGTAAGGGAGGATTAAATAGAGGAGGCTCAGGGAACAGTGCAGGTCTGAGGAAAAATTTGGCCATGTTACCGGTTCCAATAGGAATCAAGGTACCAAAGCTAGTTACCCTGGCATTCTTAGACTTTGGTGGAAAGCAATGTGGCTAATGTGGCTTCAGGATTTATGGGTGGTCACTGAAGGCTTTGCCCAATTATGGCTCCTGAAAAGTGTTTAAAAGGATGCACACTGATAGCATTATCCGTTGATATCACAAACATCTACAGGTAATTCAAATAGCTTCATTGGCTGGAACATATACTATAAGGCAGGGAGGGAGTGGAGAAGTCATTATGAGGGGCCTGAAATGTCAGTTTGGAATGTGTACTTTATCTAATAGAAAGACACTGCAAAGTTTTGAAGTATCATTTAGAAAGAATTAATTTTTAGAACTATATCTACATTAATGCACGTATGATAGATTTTTTTAAAGGGGGCAAGTAGGCTAACTTATTATACACTGTACTAATTCAATTGGAAAAAAATGTTCCCTAAATGTTGGCTGATTCATGTTGAGGTTTGACAGAAAATAGCAAAATTATGTAATGCAATTCAGTTCCATTCAGTTCAGTCGCTCAGTCACATCTGACTCTTTGCGACCCCATGGACTGCAGCACACCAGGCCTCCGTGTCCATCACCAACTCCCAGTTTATTCAAACTCATGTCCATTGAGTTGGTGATGCCATCCAACTATCTCATCCTCTGTCACCCCCTTCTCCTCCTGCCTTCACTCTTTCCCAGCATCAGGGTCTTTTCAAATGAGTCAGTTCTTAGGATCAGGTGGACAAAGTATTGGAGTTTCAGCTTCAGCATCGGAACTTCCAATGAATTTCAGTATTGATTTCCTTTAGGATGGACTGGTTGGATCTCCTTGCAGTCCAAGGGACTCTCAAGAGTCTTCTCCAACACCACAGTTCAAAGGCATCAATTCTTTGGCACTCAGCTTTCTTTATAGTCCAACTCTCACATCCATACATGGCCACTGGAAAAACCATAGCTTTGACTAGATGGACCTTTGTTGGCAAAGTAATATCTCTGCTTTTTAATAAGCTGTCTTGGTTGGTCATAACTTTTCTTCCAAGGAACAAGCATTTTTTAATTTCATGGCTGCAGTCACCATCTGCAGTGATTTGGAGCCAAAAAAATAAGGTCTTTCACTGTTTCCCCATCTATTTGCCATGAAGTGATGGGACCAAGATTGCTGGGAGAAATATCAATAACCTAAGATATGCCACTCTTATGGCAGAAAGTGAAAAAGAACTGAAGAGCCTCTTGATGAAAGTGAAAGAGGAGGGTGAAAAAGTTGGTTTAAAGCTCAACATTCAGAAAACAAAGATCATAGCATCCAGTCCCATCACTGCATGGCAAATAGATGGGGAAACAGTGGCTGACTATTTTTCTGGGCTCCAAAATCACTGCAGATGGTGACTGCAACCATGAAATTAAAAGACGCTTACTCTTTGGAAGGAAAGTTATGACCAACCTAGACAGCTTATTAAAAAGCAGAGACATTACTTAGCCAACAAAGATTCATCTAGTCAAGGCTATGGTTTTTCCAGTGGCCATGTATGGATGTGAGAGTTGGACTATGAAGAAAGCTGAGTGCCGAACAACTGATGCTTTTGAACTGTGGTGTTAGAGAAGACTCTTGAGAGTCCCTTGGACTGCAAGGAGATCCAACCAGTCCATCCTAAAGAAGATCAGTCCTGGGTGTTCATTGGAAGAACTGATGTTGAAGCTGGAACTCCAATACTTTGGCCCCTGATGTGAAGAGCTGACTCATTTGAAAAGACCCTGATCCTGGGAAAGATTGAGGGCAGGAGGAGAAAGGGACAACAGAGGATGAGATGGTTGGATGGCATCACCGACTGGATGCAAATGGGTTTGGGTGAACTCGGGGAGTTGGGGATGGACAGGGAGGCCTGGCATGCTGTGTTTCTGGGATCTCAAAGAGTCAGACATGAATGACTGAGTGAACTGAACTAAACTGAACTGATGGGGCCAGGTGCCACGATCTTACTTTTCTGAATGTTGAGTTTTAAGCCAACTTTTTCACTCTCCTCTTTCACTTTCATCAAGAGGCTCTTTAGTTCTTTTTCACTTTCTGTCATAAGGGTGGTGTCATCTGCATATTTGAGATTATTGATATTTTTGCCAGCGATCTTGATACCAGCTTGTGCTTCCTCCAGCCAAGCATATCTCATGATATACTCTGCATATAATTTAAATAAGCAGGGTGACAATATACAGCCTTGAAGTATTTCTTTCCCTATTTGGAACCTGTCCGTTGTTCCATGTCCACTTCTAACTGTTGCTTCCTGACCTGCATACAGATTTCTCAAGAGGCAAGTCAGGTGGTCTGGTATTCCTATCTTTTCCAGAGTTCATTGAGGTTCACACAGTCAAAGGCTTTGGCATAATCAATAAAGCAGAAGTAGATATTTTTCTGAAACTCTCTTGCTTTTTTTGATGATCCAATGGATGTTGGCATTGTGATCTCTGCTTCCTCTGCCTTTTTAAAATCCAGCTTGTATATCTGGAATTTCAGGTTCATGTACTGTTGAAACCTGGCTTGGAGAATTTTCAGCATTACTTTGATAGAGTGTGAGATGAGTGCAATTGTGTGGTAGTTTGAACATTCTTTGGCATTGCCTTTCTTGGGGATTGGAATCAACATTGACCTTTTCCTGTCCTGTGGCACTGCTGAGTTTCCCTAATTTGCTGACATACTGAGTGCAGCACTTTCACAGCATCATCTTGTAGGATTTGAACTACCTTAGCTGGAATTCCATCACCTCCACTAGCTTTGTTCATAGTGATTCCAGGATGTCTGGCTCTTTGTGATTTTCTTTTTCGTATCATTCTTCTGTGTATTCTTGCCACCTCTTCTTAATATCTTCTGCTTCTGTTAAGTCCATACAATTTCTGTCCTTTATTGTGCCCATCTTTGCATGAAATGTTCCCTTTATCTCTAATTTTCTTGAAGAGATCTCTAGATTTTTGCATTCTATCGTTTTCCTCTATTTCTTTGCATTTATCGCCAAGGAAGGCTTTCTTATCTCTCCTTGCTGTTCTTTAGAACTCTGCATGCAAATGGGTATATCTTTCCTTTTCTCCTTTACCTTTCACTTCTCTTCTAATCATGGCTGTTTGTAAGACTCCTCAGACAACCATTTTGCCTTTTTGAATTTCTTTTCCTTTGGGATGGTCTTGATCCCTGACTCCTATACAATGTCATGAACCTCCATCCATAGTTCATCAGGCACTCTATCAGATATAATCCCTTGAACCTATTTGTTACTTCCACTGTATAATCATAAGGGATTTGATTTAGATCATACCTGAATGGTCTAGCAGTTTTCCCTACTTTCTTCAATTTAAGTCTGAATTTGGCAATAAGGAGTTCATGATCTGAGCCACAGTTAGCTCCTGGTCTTCTTTTTGCTGACTGTATAGAGCTTCCCCATCTTTGGCTGCAAAGATTTCAGTCTGATTTCAATGTTGACCATCTGGTGATGTTGATGTTTAGAGTCTTCTCTTGTGTTGTTGGAACAGGGTGTTTGCTGTGATCAGTGTGTTCTCTTGGCAAAACTCTATTAGCCTTTTCCCTGCTTCATTCTTTACTCCAAGGCCAAATTTGCCTGTTACTCCAGGTATTTCTTGACTCCCTAATTTTGCATTCCAGTCCCCTATAAGGAAGAGGCCATGTTTTTTGGATATTAATTCTAAATGGTCTTGTAGGTCTTCTTAGAACCATTCAACGTCAGCTTCTTCAGCATTACTATTTGGGAAATAGACTTGGATACTATGATATTGAATCATTTGCCTTGGAAACAAACAGAGATCATTTTGTCGTTTTTGAGATTGCATCCAAGTACTGCATTTTGGACTTTTTTTTTGACCATGATGGCTAGTCCATTTCTTCTAAGGGATTCTTGCCCACAGTAGTAGATGTAATGGTCCTCTGAGTTAAATTCAACCATTCCAGTCCATTTTAGTTCACTCTTGCCATCTCTTGTTTGACCACTTCCAAATTTGCCTCAATTCATGGACCTAACATTCCAGTCTCCTATGCAGTATCGCTCTTAACAGCATTGGACTTCACTTCCATCACCAGTCACATCCACAACTGGGTGTATTTTTTGCTTTGGCTCCATCTCTTCATTCTTTCTGGAGTTATTTCTCCACTGATCTCCAGTAGCATATTGGGCACCTACTGACCTGGGGAGTTCATCTTTCAGTTTCCTTTGTTTTTGTGTTTTCATTCTGTTCAAGGGTTTTCATACTGTTCATACTATTCATGTAAGCCAATTATCCTTCAATAAAAATTAAATTAATTAAGAAATTAATAGCTATGATTGAACTACTATGACAGGGAAATATGTTGACAAAAGGATCAAAGGCTGGGGAAGAGAGAACAAGTAGGATGCAAGTAGAATGGGAAAGAAGAGAAATGACTCTAATTTAATTTAAATCTAGATTTCTCAAAGAATGTCAATATCATCCATTCATTTAGCCATTCAAAAATATTTAATGAGCATCCACTATGTGCCAAATACTATTTTAGAGAATACATCAGAGAAGAAAAAAGAGAAAAATTCCTTTTAAAATGGAGTTTACATTTGACTGGATAAGGCTGAAAAAAAAAGTAAGAGTTTTATCAAGCAGTGCTAAGTGTTATAAGAAAAATTAGGTGGAAAGTGCAGAAGAAATGAGAGGAATCAGGGAAGTGAGGAGATTAGCTGTTCTTTTAAAAAATGTGATCAGGGACAACTCGTCAAAAAGATATTTGGAAGACATGTGTATGTCTTCTTTGGAGAAATGTCTGTTTAGATTTTTCCCCACATTTTGATTGTTTTGTTTATTTTTCTTGTTTGAGTTGTATGAGATGTTTGTATATTTTGGAAATTAATCCTCTGTCAATTGTTTCATTTGTTTTATTTTTTCCCATTCTGAGGGTTGTCTTTTCACCTTGCTTATAGTTTCCTTTGTGGTGCAAAAGCTTTTAAGTTTAAGCAGGTCCCACTTGTTTACTTTTGTTTTTATTTCCATTACTCTAGGAGGTGGGTCATAGAGAATCTTGCTTTAATTTATGTCATCGAGTGTTTTGCCTATGTTTTCCTCTAAGAGTTTTATATTGAAAAGATACTCAGCATCACTCATTATTAGGGAGATGCAAATCAAAACTACAATGAGATATTACCTCACACCAATTAGAATGGCCCTCATCAAAAAGTCTACAAACAATAAATGCTGGTGAGGGTGTAGAGAAAAGGGAATGCTCTTGCACTGTTGGTGGGAATGTAAATTGATACAGCCACTATGGAAGACGGTATGGAGATTCCTTAAAGAACTAAGAATAAAAGTACCACATGACCCAGCAATCTCACTCCTAGGCATATACCCTGAGCAAACCAAAATTGAAAAAGACTCATGTATCACATTGTTAATTGCAGCACTATTTACAATAGTTAGAACATGGAAGTAACCTAGATGTCAATCGACAGAGGAATGAATATAGAAATTGTGGTATATATACACAATGGAATATTATTAAGCCATAAAAAGGAATGCATTTGAGTCAGTTCTAAATGAGGTGGATGAATCTAGAGCCTATTATACAGAGTGAAGTAAGTCAGAAAGAGAAAAATAAATTTTGTATATTAACACATATATACGGAATCCAGAAAAATGGTAGTGAAGAATTTATTAGCAAGGCAGCAATGGAGAAATGGACATAGAGAATAAACTTATGGACATGGGGAGAGGGAAGGAGAGGGTGAGATGTATGGAGAGAGTAAGATAAACACTTACATTACCATGTGTAAAATAGATAGCCAAGGGAAATTTGCTTTATGTCTCAGGAAACTCAAACAAGGGCTCTGTATCAACCTAGAGGGGTGAGACGGGGAGGGAGATGGGAGGGAGGTTCAAAAGGGAGGGGATATATGTATATATATACCTATGGCTGATTCATGTTGAGCTTTGATAGAAAACAACAAAATTCTGTAAAGAAATTATCCTTCAATTAAAAATTAAATCAATTAAAAAATAACAAAAATAAAAGACATTTGGAAAAAATAGCCATGCAGAAATACCAGAGTTCAGTTCAGTTCAGTCACTCAGTCGTGTCCGACTCTGCGACCCCATGAATTGCAGCACACCAGGCCTCCCTCTCTATCACCATCTCCCGGAGTTCACTCAGACTCACATCCATCGAGTCTGTGATGCCATCCAGCCATCTCATCCTGGGTCGTCCCCTTCTCCTCCTGCCCCCAATCTCTCCCATTATCAGAGTCTTTTCCAATGAGTCAACTCTTCGCATGAGGTGGCCAAAGTACTGGAGCTTCAGCTTTAGCATCATTCCTTCCAAAGAAATCCCAGGGTTGATCTCCTTCAGAATGGACTGGTTGGATCTCCTTGCAGTCCAAGGGACCCTCAAGAGTCTTCTCCAACACCACAGTTCAAATGCATCCATTCTTCGGTGCTCAGCCTTCTTCACAGTCCAACTCTCACATCCATACATGACCACAGGAAAAACCATAGCCTTGACTAGATGGACCTTAGTCAGCAAAGTAATATCTCTGCTTTTGAATATACTATCTAGGTTGGTCATAACTTTTCTTCCAAGGAGTAAGCGTCTTTTAATTTCATGGCTGCAGTCACCATCTGCAGTGATTTTGGAGCCCAAAAAAATACCAGAGGAAGCAGGAAAATGGGACCTGAGGTAGAGTGAAGGACGGAGGAAAAGCAACAAGGGAAAAGCAAGGCCTGAAGTAAGAGTGTTCCCAACATTTTCACTGAACAGCATGGGACGAAGGAGACTGGAGAAAAGAGTGACAGGAAAGTGGCCAGAAGCACTGCCAAGGATTAATCAGTGATGATGAGTAGCGGGTGCAGGCAGTTATCTTTTTGGACATTGCATAAAATTAAAGGTCACTTATATTTTGAACAGAGAAGTGACATGATTTCACACTAATCTTCATTCTGCTCACTCTTTCGCAAATAGGCTGTAGGAGAGCAAATTCAGAAACAGGAAAACTTCATGTGAGCATTTTCCAGTAACAGGTGAGAGAAGTTAGCAACAAACATGGTAGGAAAAGTTCAGACTCTGGATAATAATCAGGCATAATTAAAGCCTGCTACCTACCATGATTATGCATATTTACTTCTTGAAGTTGGAAGCGATAGTAATAAACATATGTCCTCTGTCATTTTGAATAGGAAAATTCAACTCTATGTAGTGCCTCTATTGAGGGTAAATGGCAGACTGTTTTGAATAAGATGTACTATCATTTCTCTTCCTGTAATCTCCAGAAAAACAGTTTTTTTCACAAAGTTGTAGGATCACTTTTATTAATAGTTTTATACAAACTAAAGCAGACTTTGCAGATGCTGATTCATTTGTCAAAAACAGTTTCTCTTCCTCAAAGTTTAGCTCTTCGTTTAAATATCCCCTCAGCTGAGAAGTTACATGTCTGCATTTCCACTCTGTTCCCATACCCCTTTCTCTCTCTTTTAAAAAAAATAATTGATTTATTTTAATTGGAGGCTAATTACTTTACAATATTGTGGTGATTTTTGCCATACTTCTCTTTTATCTTTGTAGTGGTTGCTGATTTAAACATCTGTCTTCCTCTTAGCCAATAGCCCTTTCCATGGAATGAAATTTCTCCTGTTATTTCATTATACAGCTGTTTGATAAACCAAACAATGATGAATGTTTCTAGTCATTCTCATATTGAAAACGCATAGATTCTCACAAACTTATGAAACACCATCATTTCCACCAACTCAGATGCCTGTTATCCTATATCTCTTCATATGAACTCTCTCTTCAATGGGAGGTTTGCATTTACCTCTGTTTATTAAAGATCTGTAGCTGAAATAATTCAGGTAAGGTACTGAGATCAGTATATAGCATATAGAAAGTTCTCCCTCCTCCCACTGCTATGTCATAATGACTATATTCATTATCCTTGCCTTCTTTTTTAGAATGGTTAGTAGAATAGATATTGTAAGTGGAGTACTTTAAACAATCAACATTTATTTCTTTGAATGTTTCTTTTTTCTTTAAATGTTTATTTTGATTTACATTCAACTTTCTTATTGTGAAAAATCATTCATATTACTGCTTTGCCAATATTTTTGTCAATTCTTTCCAAATTCTTCACTCTCTAAATTTATAGAATTACATGATGGTACTAGACAGTACTCCACTAAGTAGAGTAGGATTTTCCAACAGTTTTCACATATTATGATACATAGTTATTTATATCTATTATTACTTGTAGTGGTAATAGTATTGTTATTCACTTGTTACTTTCTTAATAAATAAAAGCACATTTGAACAATTATAAAGAGTATTCAAATAGAGAGAAAAGATAAATGGATAATGCTGAACATATTTTTAAATCTAAAGCAGAGAATATATCAACTATGTATAAAAATAAGAAAGAGCACAGAAATAAATATATAGAGATGATGAGTGAGTGGAGTACCGTAAGAAGGTGTGATGGAATTTTAACTAGATGTGAAAATAGAAGGAACAAGGTTATGAAACTGAAAAACACCTGCCATAATGAAGAAAGCATTACTGAAGCCTCTGTCCCTCTGGAAGAAGGCATCGTTACTACAGAGAAGCTAGAGCTAGAGATGGCAAAGCAGGTATGAGAAAGCTTCCTAGGTCCTCCACCCTCCTCCTTTATGAGATCCAGGTTTTAAAAATCCAATTTTTCCTTTAAAACAGTTAGTTGAATTAACTCAAATGTAATACTATATAAGGAAAGTAGGAATTTAAAAGTAGGAAGAGTATGAAAAGGAATGCCCTAGAATCCTCTTGTACCCTACCCACTGAGCATGAATAAAAACTACATCTGTCAAAGTATTTTTCACTTCATGTTTATGTAAAATCAAACTATTCCCAGTTCCTTTCCTCTTCTTTCTTTCCCTCTTTCATAACTGACTTCAATAACCTTCCTCTTTATGCATCCACAATAAAACAACAACCATGTTCCCCAAAGAAAAACAAATGTACTAAATTGACTGATAACTTTTCAGCAAAATGAACTCCTTCAAAAAAGAC
This sequence comes from Redunca redunca, assembly GCA_006410935.1. Taxonomy (NCBI): domain Eukaryota; kingdom Metazoa; phylum Chordata; class Mammalia; order Artiodactyla; family Bovidae; genus Redunca; species Redunca redunca. The sequence continues at coordinate 551,437 of SJYQ01001587.1, read as the reverse complement.
AGCTAAAAGTAGAAAATGATACATGTGGGTGGATTATACTCCTTGGTGTCCTGAAATACTTTCATCATTTGGAGATCTGCTTCTAAGCATTTTATTTGAAACAGGATGTTGCATTGTTTTTTCTTGTCTATATCATACTAATACACTAAGGTATTGCAAATGGGCATGCACCTGACAACTGATTCATTCCCCAATGGGAAAATGCATGGCACCTAAAAATGTCTACACTAAGGACAAGCAAATCCTGGCTCCAGGTCAGGTTTATAGTATCTGATCAGGTATCAGGGGATTCTGTTCTCAAGTGTAAGACTAAACTATGTTGAGAAGCATAGTTCTCATAAAAGCATTTCCTTTTCTTTGTTTTGAGTCCAAAGCAATCTTTTATATATTAATACTAATGAGGCTGCACTCTTGCTCACTTCCTTTTCATTCAGATATTATAAATCACACATTAAAGAAACATTAGAGTACATTACAACCTTCAAATTGTTTCTCATTTTTGCCTGACTTTTATATTTTTACAGTTGAGTAGAACTATTCTATAGTACCTGTCTTTGAGTTTCCTTCTCTTGGATAAACTTATAAATGAAACTACCTACAAATACATCAGGGAATCAATATCCTCTAGGTTGGGTTTCAAGATAAAACTACCTTGTATCAAATTTTATTCTGTAACATTTGCTATTACAGGGAGGTAGGGAGATAGGTGTATACATACACACACACACACACACACACATAGAGAGAGAGAATTTCATTTCCATAAAGTAAAATAAAGAATATGGAGTCAGTCTTATATTGGGATTTTGCTATATTGCAACACTGGAACCCAGAAGTTAAAGTCTAAAATTTCCCACCAGAAATTAAGAGCACACAAAGCAGCTCAATAAATGAATTATATTAGAAGTCCTTCATTTTTGTGGAAATGAATAGTTTTATATTTAAAACCAGAGTGTTTCATGTATTATACAATACGTATGTCTGTGTATTCAGTTGCTCAGTCATGTCCAGCTCTGTGACCCCACAGACTGTAGACCTCCAGGCTCCTCTGTCCATGGGATTTCCCAGGCAAGAATATGGAGTGAGTTGCTATTTCCTTCTCCAGGGGATCTTCCTGTCCCAGGGATAAAACCCACATCTCCTATTTGGCAGGCAGATTCTTTACCACTGAGCCACCTGGGAAGATTTAATGGCATATTAATCCTGCTGCTGCTGCTGCTGCTAATTCGCTTCAGTCGTGTCCGACTCTGTGCGACCCCATAGATGGCAGCCCACCCGGCTCCCCCGTCCCTGGGATTCTCCAGGCAGCATATTAATCCACTAGCCATCAAAAAAGTTTCCAATTGTATCCAGTAATTTTCATGTTTTTTTCTTGTTTATAATATGTAGTCCCCTGCTTTTCTACAACACGTCTTGTCTTTCTTCCTAATTTGTAAACCCCTTGTTTACAAATAAGGTCATAAGAAATATTTTCATCAACTATATCATAATCCCTAGTTGAATAAAATGATATATTTAGTTCTTTGCAATTTCCTGCAGTTAAATTAACTGAATATATACATTTCTGTAATAGCAAATTTTAAGTCATTGATGGCATGAACCAAAAGTAGCTTTTATTGATATATGCCTTGATATTTACTGTCAGATCATATGACTCAATATTCATCTGGTAAAAAATATACATATATCTTTGATAAATTATGTGCCAAAATTTAATTTGTCAACTTTAAACAATCTAACATATGATCATTTGAGTATGCTCTGTGACCATCACTTTCCACTGGAGTCTGGAACCCTATGCTGCTTGGTATATGCAGTTTCCTCATAATATTATTGAAGAGTTACTATAGTTGAGGATGCCAATAGGAGTACCTCCTTGGATAATCATCTAGACCCACCTATTTCAACTTTATTCTGGGGCAGGCCTTCTCAAATTGTGAGTCCAAATGACTTAAATAAGAATGAAATCGGTTACTTTATAAAAATTGAAATCCTTAGGCCACACCCCAGAGCATTTGGGCACAGATATCCACAAATTTGCAATTTTAACAGGCCCCTTGTATGATTACTGAATGTCTAAAGCCTAAAAATCACTCCTGTATGACCTGAATTTCAGAGACTCATATGAGCATCTGTAAATGTGCTTGTATAGAACCAAATCACTTTCTTCAAAAACCTTACTATTCATTTTTGCATGTGGTCAAACATTATTTTAATTCTTTTGTTAGGTGTAAAAAAATTAAAGCAGAATCATCTTGTATAAAATCAGCACTTAACAGATATTTCTAATGAAATACAAATCCTGAGATTTATTTTAAATTTTAATATACATTGTTTAATATTACATACCAGAACATATTCTCTTTTGTGTTCTATTATATAATTTCAGAATATTTACTGTAGCACCACTGCTAGTTTTCTGAAATAAGTTACAAAAGAAATTTCCTCCCTGCCCCTTGGATTACAACATGTAGAACCTTGTCCTCCACTGTCAGCAAGACAGGCTTGATACCTTAATGTGAACACATGGAAGCAAACAACAGGTCACTCCAAATGATATTTGAGAGGTATCTCTCAATAGTCTGAAATGAGTCTTAAGTGAAATATGTAGCCTTTACTAGGAAGCCAATTTCATTATTAATATTGTGACTGGCAAATTTACTAAGATTTATGGGCTAACAGGATATTGAATCATATGTTTTTTAAGCATTTTCATACTATTGGGTAGTTTATCTTAATTTTTCTTGTTATATACTTAGTAAACTTATGCTTTATTTTTTAGGAAAATTTCTTAAAAGGTTGCTAAAGGTCACTTAATTATTAGGTTGGTACAAAAGCAATATGATTTCAGAATGTGAATTTTAAATCACTATAACTAGGCTCAAAGAACATCTTTATTAATCAAAATAGGAACCATTACAATCGACATATTTTTGCCAATGAGAAATACGTTTATTTATTCCTAGCATAAAGATCCATGCTTCAGGATTCAAAGAACTCTTGTAAAGCATCTGCTGGTTGGGGAAGCATTTTCCCTGCAAAAAGTACTTGAGATGCTTGAAGAAGTAGTAGTCTGTTGGTGGGAGGTGAAAATTACAGATGAGGCAAAACTTTGTAAACCAATTTGTTTAACCTTTGAAGTGTTGGTTGTACAACCTATGGTTGGGCATTGTTGTGGAGAAGAATTGGGCCCTTTCTGTTGACCAGTTTTGGCTGCAGGCATTGCAGTTTTCAGTATGTCTTATCAATTTGTGGAGCATACTTCTCAGATGTAATGGTTTCACCAGGATTCAGAAGCTGTAGTGGATCAGACCAGCAGCAGACCACCAAACAGTGAACATGACCATGACCTTTTTTTTGTTTTGTTTTTGGTGCAAGATTGGCTTTGGGAAGTGTTTTGGAACTTCTTCTCCATCCAACCACTGAGCCGGTCATCATCGGTTGTCATAAAATCCACTTTTGTCACATGTCATAACCTGATTGAAAAATGGTTTGTTGTTATTGCATAGAAGAAGAGATGATGTCATTTCAAAACAATTTTCTGATTTGCAATCAGGTCATGTTTTTGTTCAGTTGTTCAGTCATCTCCAATTCTTTGCGACCTCATGGACTGCAGCACGCCAGGCTTCCCTGTCCTTCACTATCTCATGGAGTTTGATCAAACTCATGTCCATAGAGACAATGATGCCATCAACCATCTCATCCTCTGCCAGCCCCTTCTCTTCCTGCCTTCAGCTTTTCCCAGCATCAGAGACTTTTCTAGTGAGTCAGCTTTTTGCATCAGGTGGCCAAACTATTGGAGCTTCAACATGAGTCCTTCCAATGAGCATTTAGGGCTGATTTCCTTTAGGATTGACCAATTTGATCTCCTCGCAATCCAAGGGATGCTCAAGAGTCTTCTCAAACACCACAGTTCAAAAGTATCAATTCTTCTGTGCTCAGCCTTCTTTATGGCCCAGCTTTCACATACATGCATGACTACTGGAAACCATAGCTTTGACAAGACAGACTTTTGTGAGAAATTGATGTCTCTGTTTCTTAATACACTGTCTAGTTTTGTCATAACTTTTCTTTCAAGGACCAAGTATCTTTTAATTTCATGGCTGCAATCACTGCCTGTAGTGATTTGAGAGAAAAAATTTTCCCCATATATTTGCCATGAAGTGATGGGACTGGATGCCATAATCTTTGTTTTTTGAATGTTAAGTTTTAAGCCAGTTTTTTCACTCTCCTCTTTCATTTTCATCAAGAGGCTCTTTAGTTCCTCTTTGCTTTCTGTCATAAGGGTGGTATCATCTGCATATCTGAGGTTATTGTTATTTCTCCCAGGAATATTGATTCCAGCTTGTGCTTCATTCAGCCCAGCATTTCTCATGATGTACTCTGCATATAAGTTAAATAAGCAAGGTAACAATATACAGTCTTGACATACCCCCTTCCCAGTTTGGAACCAGTTTGTTGTTCTAGATCCAGTTCTAATTGTTGCATCTTGATCTGCATATGGGTTTCTCAGGAGGCAGGTAAACTGGCCTGGTATTCCCATCTCTTTGTTGTTTCCTAGAGTAAGAGAAGATGACACTTCAAAACGATTTTTTGTTTGATTTGTGGTCAGTTCATGAGGCACCAACTTAATGAGCTTTTTTACCTTTCCAATTTTCTTCAAATGCTGAATGACTGTAGAATGGTCAGTGGTGAGTTCTTCTGCAACTTCTTGTGTGGTTGTAAGAGGATCAGCTTCAGTGATCTTCTCAATTGACTACTGACAGCCACTTTTATCTTCAAGGCTCTTCTACCCCTTGCAAATCCTCTTAAACCAACATAGCACTGTATATTTGTTAGCAGTTCCTGGGCCAAATACATTATTGATATTATGAGTTGTCTCTGCTGCTTTACAACTCATTTTGAACATGAATGAAAAAATCCCTCAAATTTGCTTTTGTCTAACATCATTTCTATAGTCTAGAATAAATATTAATATAAAATAAACAGCAACTAATAAGTCATTAGCAAAAAAAAAAAAAAAGGCAAGAAATGCCCATTAAAATGATGAATGATGTAAAACATGACCACATTTACTTAAGAATGTATTCTAATATTATATGGCAAAGTTCAACAATGCAAAACTGCAATTAATTTTGCACCAACTTAATACACAACAAAAATATATGCTCAGAATTAGAGAATTAACTTATGGTTATCAGTGGGGAAGGGTGGATGGGAGGGATAGACTGGAAGTTTGGGAATGACATGTAAAAAAGCAAAAAAGCTTTATCAGTTAAAAAAAAAAAAAGAATGGCTAAACAACAAAGTCCCACTGTATCTTATAGAGCCTGGGGAAGGAAATGGCAACCCACTCCAGTATTCATGCCTGGAGAATCCTATGGATAGAGGAGCCTGATGGGCTACAGTCCATAGGGTTGCACAGAGTTGAACACAGCTGAAGCAACTTAGCACACACATGGTATAGGGAACTATACTCAATATGCAGTAATAAAGCAAAATGATAAAGAATATAAAATATATATATATACATATATATATATGTTATATATAACTAAATCACTTTGCTGTAGACCAGAAACTAACACAATATTGTAAATCAATGCTACTTCAATAAAAAATATATTTTAAAGTAAGAATCCTGGATAAAAGATTATGATGATGTCAGATTTAATAGATACTGCCTAATTTTTCTTTATTCCTACCAAGGTTTTGCCAGACCAGAAATGACCAACTTAAAAAAAAAAAAAATTCCAGTCTAAGAATCAAACATTACATTATACAGTGACATCTATTATATTGGCTTTTTTTTTTTTTTTTTTTAAGTATCAGAGGGTTAGCCTTTTATATTAGTTTCTTTTGCTATTTGGAAGGTAGTCATTCGTTGTTTAAAAATATCATTGCCAGTGATTAGTCAGGAAATAGAGAAATGGGATTACTAATACCCTACGTCTGATCATTCTATCCTCATTAAATAATTTAGTTCTTTCTGTTTTCTCTATTATGTCCAGGATTAGGGAACTGGACAGGAATAGTTGCTTTTCCTTAAAGAGAAGACTCTCTGATGAGAAAGTGTCTTTTGTTGGGGAAGTAAGCAAGGATGCATATGTAAATCTGACTGTTCGGATTACTGCCTCAATTTGCTGGAAGCACATTTTGTCAAAATATATGCCAGACTACCTAGAGTTTAAGAGCTTGAGAAATGTACAGACAACTGCTCCAGACCTATTGAATTAGAATCTCTGGAAAGTCAGGGCAGGAATCTACATTTTAACATTGCCCATATGCAGACTATAATTTGAATACCAATACTTTGAGGGAAGAAAATAAAGAGAGCCAATTTATATGTAATCATTAGATTTTACATTCAAGAACTAAATTGAACAAATAATTTGAAATGCCTACTATAGACCACAGGTTTGTTTTGTTTTTATTTTTTGTAAAAAGGAGAACTGTTAAGATATATAATTTAAAGAGGAAATATACATTAAGAGCGAATACACTGTTTTTCAATGTCCTTTGCACAATTTAATCATCTGCAATTGCCCTGCTTAGACAAAACAGAAAAGGCTCAACATAAAACAGTTGTTTTGCTTGTTCTATGTAATCACTATAAACAAGCACAGCAGGTAGATCCTTGAAACAGTTGTGAGCCTGAAAAGGAAAGGTTTAAAAATAGTAAAGACAATTTTCTTACAAACGTGAGGTGTTACTTCTCACTCTTTACAGTGAGTGACTGTCCATGTCTCTATATTCAATGTTACTGATTTCAGAAATCTCATAATACCTGTTGACAGATTTAAAAGATGAACTTTTTTTCTTTTCTTACATCTGTGAAGGTAAAATTAGCTGCTTTGCTCACAGCAGTTATGCTTGGCAATATTTAACATTAGGCAGAGGTTATGTCTTCCAAACCTTTACTTTGCAGATGCACAGAATCAAAAATACTTCGTAATGTAGTCGATAATAAGAGAAAGTAATAAAATGTGACCCATAAAAGCCTCTGTGTGGAAAATCAACTGTGTTTTATTTAAAATACATGTTTTTTGTATTTATAAGATAGTTTATAATGTTCAAATAGTAGGTGGCAGGGCTGATAAAAACCTGGGACCCGTGTTACCCGAAACATTCTTGAAACACTCTGGATTACAGAAGTTCAAGAGAAGGAGGGAAGCTTAATGATCTCTTACAAAAAGAAGTATTAGTCTTTTACTTGATGTAACACGAATGATATATCATATTCACATGCTTAATATGTTCTGCATATACCCTGCTCTTGATGATCCAGGGATTTTTCAGAGCAGCAGAGCAATTAGCAACACAGATTCTTTATCAATTAATCTGCTTAAATCTGCTCCCATTAGTACCCTTTATTCTTAGCCTCCATAAGGGTAAAAAGGCAACAATTTAATTAGGAGAAATTTCCTCACAGTAAACACATGTAATGGTTTCTTTACCATAAAGAACTTTTGTGGTCTGGAAAAAGCAAATGAAGAATGAAAGGGGGTAGTCTATTACAGGGTGTGAAAAGCCCTTTGAGATCAAGCTGTTCATTCTTTGCACAGACAGGGAAGTAATGGGGCCTTAAGCAGGCTTGAAACTGGCCTGATCCTCCTCAAGCAGAGTGTAATCATATTACCCTGTGATTTTGATTGAAGTCATTTGCTTTTGGTTACTAGGTAATTAGTTATAAGATATTTGAATATACTTTTTGAAACAATTGCAAGCTGGATAGTATTTAATTTATATTCTGTTAGGTTATTTTCTCCACAATTGAACAGCAATGCAGAATACAAAGGTTGTTCCCCACATTCAACTCACTTCATTTTATTTGGGGATTTGAAAAAAATTCAGGGTTGAAAAAAGATCCTAGTATATTATATGATACTCTGTTCATATTCTTTTCAAGAGAAAGTATATTTGCAGTTATTTAAGAGATTCATTAGAAATGATTACTAATAAAAAGTTTTATGAAAATATTAGTTAAATATATTTTATTATATGCCTTAAAAAAGTGGGCATTAAATATGAATCAAGTGGTTTTGTTTAGTTTTTATTTGTACAGAAACATTATTGTAAAAACATTTCCAAATTTAAAATGTTATGAAACTTTAAAAATTTAAGAGAGGAAGCTTCATGTTGTTAAAAGATAAACTGGGTACTGTAATGGTTTCATTTTCACTTAGGGCAGAAGGCCTTCAGGCTCTGAAAATCAGCTGCCCATTTTGTCAACTTCTGACCACAAAGCTAATTTAAAAAGAAAATCCTTTAAAATATCTAGTCCGGTTTCAGTTGGGAGAAATAAATATTCCTAGCAATAATGAACAACACCTTGAAGTAAAAGGAGTCCCCAGAAAAGATGCAAAGTATACTCTGCTCCCAGGTTCCAGAGTTACTCTCAAAGATAAACAATGAAACAGTTCCCTAAGAGCTGGCAGCAACATTAGGACCCAAGCTGCAAATGGAGTATACCCACATTTCTGCCCCGCAGTATTTTGGGTGTGCCCATCTAACATGAATTCTCAGGACGGAATAACAAGATGAACAAGAAGGCACTAGCTGTCCCTGGGTTGGAAAGGATCTACAAGCAATGGGTACCTGAAAGCAAATTCACAAATCCCAATTCAAAGATCAAAGTCTTACAACATTTTTTGCCTGCCAATCTGAATTTGGAAAGGAAGGGACAACATGAAATTGTACCTCTGTCTCTCAACCAGGCACTACAGTAGAGATCTGGGAGAGCTGACTCTGGTAAGAATTTTTCCCTTTGCTGGTGTGTGCCACTTTTCCCAGGATCCTGTGTCTGCAGGCTCTGAATGAGCTGGATGAAGGAGTAGGTCTCATTGTGGCCACCTGCAGAAGAGAAAAAGTCATTTTCCTTCTTCCCTTTGTGGTAAATGCTTGGCTGAGACCCCTTTCTCTCTAGGATACCTGGTAAGGGCAAAAGCTTGCGTAGTTAAAAATTCTCTGAAGGCCACTGTAATTGAAAACTATATTTGGTAAAAGTAACCTGTTTGTTCAGCTTTAAAACAAAATTTTACTCACCTGAGGCTCCACACTGGATCCTGTTCAGTTTCAGTCAGACCTAGGAAGTTGTAGTAGATAAAAGAGGGGCTTGGTTATCACAAGGTGTTTTCATTTAAGGAATGACAGGAATCTATCACGATGATTACCTCACTAGTGCTGATTTGACTGGGTGATTCCTAATTCACTGGTTTAAGATTCTGTTTCTTGGAGAGTTGACACTGAAGGGTCTTGGTTTGGTGCTGTGGGGCTTAGCATAAGTGACTCCATTTTGCGTCTGCTGTCTTCTTTTTAACAGTGCACAATCAAACTTTGTTTAGAGACTTTTCTGATTAGATAGGATAAAAGTTTTAAACTCAAAGATTCACTATTATAGGTACACTTATTTGGCGATGTCAGGAAACTAAAAACATGAACATATTCTGATAGGACTAGTCCTTACTTCATATTTTTGTATGTTGGGATCATTTAAAATAGTTGCATTTTGTGTTTTTACATGTATAGTTGTTGAATTAAATGTAGTATTTCAGTAAATATTTATTTGAAAGAAGGTTATTTTTCCTTTAGTTCTCCTACTTATGATTTTTTTCTAGATGATTCTGAACTGTAAGCAGCATGCTGTTCAGAAATGAGTTTGAGGTTTGGGATCAAACACACCTGCTCTAATGCTGACTTTGCCACTTAAACTTGTAAGAAACAGGGACTGGCTATTTAATTTTTCTGAATTTCAGTTTCCCTCTGTGTAAAATGGAGATAATAATATCCAAGGATTAAAGGTATTTTGATTAAATGTAAGAAATATGTAACTGCTAATTTTCTAAACACAATAAATATTAGTTCTCTTCCTCTCATACCTTGGTAGAGACTTCATTTTGGGCACCTTTGTATATCCAGCTTTTAGCATAATACCCTTCCCTATGGCATACAAAACTAAATTCTGTTGATAACTGCTTTTTGGAAAAACAAGCTTTTAAAGAATAAACCTTATATAAAAATCATATTTTAGCATATTTCTTACCTGACAGCTGAGGGATTTTTTGGAAGAAAATTTAAATGAAGTAATATTTATTAAAGATAAAAATTTTATTAATTTTATTTCTGTGACAGTGGTCTATATAATTATAAAATAATTAGCATTGTTTGGTATTTTGCTTGTTTACTCTGCTTTCTTGGATTATTCTATTGTAAAATAAATGTGTGATGTTTATAAAACTGTTTGCTGCTACTGCTGCTGCTGCTGCTGCTAAGTCGCTTCAGTCATGTCCTACTCTGTGCAGCCCCATAGATGGCAGCCCACCAGGTTCCCCCATCCCTGGGATTCTCCAGGCAAGAACACTGGAGTGGGTTGCCATTTCCTTCTCCAATGCACAAAAGTGAGAAGTGAAAGTGAAGTCGCTCAGTCGTGTCCGACTCTTAGCGACCCCATGGACTGCAGCCTATCAGGCTCCTCCGCCCATGGGACCTTCCAGGCAAGAGTACTGGAGTCGGGTGCCATTGCCTTCTCCGAAAGTGTTTGTCTAGGAGATATTAAAACTGATGCTCTGTTACCACAACTGGTTCTAACCAAAAGAAACTAGTAAAGAACTATGAACTTTGCCAGAGCTTTTTGGGAACTAGCTGAAGACTTTTCTGACTATTGCATTTAAATTGTGCAATGACTTAACATATGAAATTCAATCCAGGGAGCTGGTTCTCTATCCTTAGTTAGCATAACTTGCTTGAAACTACCACCAGCCTGCACCACTAAGAGGGTCCAGCACTTAAAGTCCTGGGTTTCTTTCCCTGAATCAGTGGAACTACACAGCACACATCACTGCCAGGCAGTTCCTTGCCTGGGAAGTTAATATACTCAGACACTTGTTTTAATGCTGTTTTATTTTATTTTTAGCTCTGATGATCTTTGCTTTATTATTTTAAATTATTTTAAAAAATGGTTAAAAATCACAGGACTACAGGAGTGCATACTTGGAAAATGAGATGATCTTTTTCATTCGTAAATGCTATGCTTCCCAACTGGCTAGCTGTGAGCCCCATTTAGCATCTGAGCAATTGAAATTTCTCTGGTCAGGTTGAGATGCACTGGAAATGTAATACACACAGTATTTCTGAAAACAGTAAACACACACACACGCATTGTAAAAATCTTAATATTTTATACCGATTGCATGTTGAAGTGATGATATTTTGGTATATTGGATACATTGGTTAAATAAATACATTATTAAAATCAGTTTTACTTCATTTCACTTTTAAATATGACTCATAAAATATCTGAAATTACCTATGTGGCTTCCAGGGCTCCCCTGGTGGCTCAGACAGTAGAGAATCTGCCTGCAATGCAGAAGACCTGGCTTCTATCCGTGGGTCAGGAAGATCACCTGGAGAAGGTAATGGCAACCTACTCTAGTCTTCTTGCCCGGAGAATCCCATGGACAGAGGAGCCTGGCGGACTGCAGGCTACGGGAGTCACAGAGAGTTGGACACGACTGACCGACTAACACACACAGATATGTCATGTGGCTTCCATACTTCTATCAGACAGTCCTGATATATAATTGTCAACTTGCCAATTGTGTTTCTCTGCTCATTAACTACCAGAGAAGGCAATGGCAACCCACTCCAGTACTCTTGCCTGGCAAATCCCATGGACGGAGGAGCCTGGTAGGCTACAGTCCATGGAGTCGCTAAGAGTCAGACACGACTGCGCGACTTCACTTTCACTTTTCACTTTCATGCTTGGAGAAGGAAATGACAACCCACTCCAGTGTTCTTGCCTGGAGAATCCCAGGGACACGGGAGCCTGGTGGGCTGCTGTCTATGGGGTCATATGGAGTCGGACACAACTGAAGCAACTTAGCAGGAGCAGCAGCTCATTAACTAAGATATCATCCCCAACTATTAAGCTGAAGGGCAGTGAAGTAGGACTGATAGAAATATGATGAAAAATTTTTATCTGGAATTCTTGGCTAAAAGAAAGGAAAAAGAAGATGAAAAGCAGCCAATAATCCTTGCAGGTGTGACAGTCCTAGGTTATTTCCAAGCCTTAGCCATGTATCACTCTCAGGAACAGAGTTCAACAGCACTAATGGGAGATAATACTACTGAGAATATAGATCCATGCCTTTAATATGGACATGTAAAGTCTGCTCTGAATATAATAGTAAAGAATATAGGAAAGGAAAACTTTTCTCCACCATCTTAGGGTCTCTGGCTGGATCTGAAAATTAAACAGATAGAGTAACAGGAGAAAAGCATACAAATTTGATATAACTCTCATGTGACAAAGGAGGCTTTTTAAGGAAAGGAAGACCCTTAAGAAACAGACCTGAGTATTTTTATGCTAGGTTTGATGACGAGTGAGCAGTTGTGGAGAAATGTGATACGTCAGGAGTATGAGGTAAGTGTAGTAAACTGGGGAAAATATAGCCAGACCTGCTTGTCTGATTCTTCTCAGTGTCCCTTTGTTCTCAGAGGTAAGGATGCTCCTTTCCTCTGGGTGTTAGGGAGGGCATATCTTACAGGAGGGTCTTATGACTTATTTCAAGGAAAAAGGGTAGAGTCAGGTCCAAGTGAATGTCCTGCTTCTGCTCTTGTTTCATACTCCTTAGCTTAAACATTCAATATCCAAGGTGCCTTCTTTTGGGGGTACCATGTCACAAGCTTCACCAAAGAACATCCAACATTCAAGCTTCACCAAAGAATATCTTTACAATCTGATTAGGGAAATGATGTATGACCTCAAACAAATTGCAGAAAAATTGGGCATACTGAAATTAGTTATGTATGGGAAATAATTACTAGGTGTGTGCTGATGTGGAGGACTAAGAAGTGGCTTATTTTATTTCATGTTAACCCTATATGTTATTCCTTCAGCAAGAAAATACTGAACCCCTAGAGTTTGAAAATGGTACAACAAATAAAGATTGTTCTGTATAAAAGGCTTCACTTACGACTTTTAAGTATTTATTCCTGTCATTTAAGTCATACTTAAAAAAACAAGAAAAAGAAAAAATCATGTATATGTGGTTTAAGTTGAAATATACCCTCTTGGGGTTAAAACTGACTGATCTGAAATTTATAATGATGATTTTTAATGACTGCCAAGCATTCCATTGAATTGATAGGCTAAACATATATAAAATTTTTCATTTCTGTTTGCAAAGTGCTGCAAGAAACAACCTTTAACCCTCACATTAAATGAGACACATCTTATATCAGTTTTTGAAGTTCACAACTAAAAAAAAAAAAATAAACTGGAATCATCTAAACCATACCATTATGGGGTACTTAGTGGAAATTTTAGCTCTCACAAATTCCTGGCATGGATACAACATGATGAAGCAGCTTCCCAAATCAATTCTATTGAACTCTGTTATGTTGGAGTTGCAGTTCAGTTAATATCTGAAATGAGAAAATAATCTTAGATAACTGAATATAATTTGTGAAAGAATAATTATATCTTTAAGCAAAAGGTGACTACATGTTTTCACGTATTGTTTGCAAATTAAACAAAAAACATTTTATGTTTCAAATGAAGTAAACTCTTGTTCTCTTTTGAGAAAACTTAGGTGTAGAGGGTGAGGTGGAGAGAACACTTGCTTGTGTTTCTTTTCATTTGATCTGTCACCATTCAGTGGGCTTGCAACAAAAGAACGATCAAATGCATGATTAACATCGTGTATGCATGTTTCAGTCCAGTTTCCTGACAAGATATCAAATCCTCTGAGTTTTATGTGAGAAGTAATCCCAAGATCCAATGTCAGCATAATTCCCCCAAGACAGCTTAAATATTTATCATTCTCTCTTAAATCAAGTAATCTCTTAAATTCATTTGGATTCCATTTCAACTTACATCTATCTATCAATCTGTATCTGTCTCTTTACATGGGATTATATACATATACACAGACACACAAACACACATATAATTTTTTCCTTCGACTCTTTAACGGATTGCTGAAACATGTGCCATTTGTTTCCCTTCATAGTACTCTAAAGAAATACATAAAAAAAACATATGCAGGGTTGACAAATTATATCTTTTGGGAAAGTCTAAACCTGGAAAATATATGAGGAGGAGAGACGTTTATCATGATTACTAGACTACAGTCTCAGTAGGCTGGGATTATTGTAAGTAAAATTGATTTTGTCCATGATTTGATTTTAATTTAGTTTAGCAGAATCATATTCTACAAGAAATAGATATTTAATTTAGTATATTATGATGAAAAGACTTCACTTCAATGAATTTTAATGTATTTAGTGTGATAAAAGCACTAACTGATTATCAGGTTTTTAAAAATAGTTATTCCTTATTATTTTATTACCATTTAAATAATTTTTCTGCTAATGATATTTATATTAAATCTATATTCTAAGTTTTTGTACTTGTACCCTGGCTGATTGCCTCTGTAAAATACAGCAATTTAGAAAAAATAAATAGGATTTAAAATTTGCTGCACAGGTTTTTTTCATTTGGAAGTTTGTTTTGCTTTTTTGAACTGGAGGTTTACAGAGAAACCATTTGCCTCAGAATGAGTTGGAGCTGTCTAATTATCAGCTACAGTTGTAAACAAAGGTCTATGGAAACCAATCTCCTGTAATTTTCCAGTCTACTGTTTTTCAATATAAGGCGTTAGAACACTTGGCAATTTTGAAGATTCTGCTCAACAGAGGTCTCTAGCACTTTATAGTTGGGACCAGATGGGACTAAATTCTGAGGTTAACACCAAGGCCCCGAGAACTATCCAAGCAAAGGAAAGAGACAAAAGAGGAAATTCAGAGGGTGGAACAGCATATTTCTCTTTCTATTGAATAATTTATGCCAAAATGCTCTTGCTCTGTCTCCATTTTTCCTATAGACTCTTGATGCTGTGTATCATGTCAATTCATTATATTCCCTGCAGCTCTACAAACTATTTGGAGTAAATTTTTGAGTCTTCGTGAATGCAAAGGATATTCACTTTGATTTTATATTAAGGCTGCTATTCTCTCTACGTCAAATAATTAAAACCATCTTTTAGCTCTGTATTATTAATTTGGTTCACAGACATTTTGTAACATAAAATTACAAAGTCAAATCAGAATGGCTCTGTGCATGCAGCATGCATTTTGTTGTTGCTTTTAAAGTCAAGAATTAAATAGTACTTGAAACCTAATGTGCTAATTAACTAACAGTGTGATATAGAAGAAAGGAGGTTGACCATAGTAAGACAGGAGTAGATTTTTTGCCTTGAAAAGCTTCTTAAATTCTGTGAATCCCAGGTTCATTTAGTAAGCTGGATAGAACCTGAATAATATTTACTTAAGTGCATTATTGTATGCATTAAAATTATCCAGCATAGGTAAAGGCTTCCCACAAACAGCCTGGAACTAGCACTTAAGAAATGGTGGCGCTCTAGCTGATATTTATGCTTCCTGACTCATTTGTGTTTACAGCATCCCTTGTGAATAGTGCACAATGAATTGTGGGCGGAAGTAAGGTTTATCCTCGCTGGGCTGGAGTATATAATTGCTTATGGAGATTGTCCAGAACTCTGCCTTTATCTCTATTATGGCAGCCAGCAATGTTACAGGTAGCAGTTAGCCCATCAGCTAAAATCTCAAACAGAGCAGAGCCTCTAGCTGACCTGGGATGGGTTACCATATGAATGAGGAGTAAGCCTTGTTTTGCTTTAAACCACTAAGTATTGAGGGCTGTTTACTGCAGCATACTCTAGACTATCATGATTTTATCATCTTAAATAGTTATAGCGTTTAATACTAACGTTATTCTACTTCTTTGAAACTATTTACCATTTAACAGAAAATTCTGATCTTGATTAGGAAACTTTAAAACAGTTTTATAGATATCTTCTCATCCCTTTCAAGAGAAAAGTAGTGAAAATCTTATTGTCCTTAAACACATTAGGAAAAAAAAAAAGCTGAATCTACATCACTAATTTCATGAAGCTGAAGTATGGTTAGCTAATTTCTCTATAACTGTTTTAGAATACAATTTACTCCCAGGACTTCTTGTTTCAGAATAATTTTATAATGTCCTCAGATTGTTGTATGAAATATGTATGTATATACATTGCATTTTTTTTAAGATCATCTCTCCAGATGTTGTTATAGGAAAACAGTAGTGTTCACAGTTCTGTTGATTATCTTTTTCTTCCTTTTCAACATATATCTGCCTCTGCAAATGTGAGCTAACAATATCCAGTGTGCAGTATGCAGTCATACAGTTGAAATGGAGAGAGATATGCTTGCCTTTTATTTTATCTAAGATGGTTAACACTGTGAAAGAAATCTTGCATCCTCTGCAGATTTCTCTCTCACCATACTTGGGAGCTGAAAGTGAGGCTTTTGTCTGATGAGTGTAGGTAGCATGCTTGTGCCCATTCTGATAAACACTGGAATTTTTCCTGCAATATGTTGAGTTATTTGGAGTATAGGTCACAAGCTTTAGTGTGTTGTGTTTTACGGGCTTTTTAATCTATCTATCTAATCTCTCCAATTTCTTGTCTGTGTTTCACTATCTGTTTGGGGCAAATAAGATTGATAGTGGTACCTTGGATTCTTGTCACTTGGGGCCTGGGGAAACAGTATAAGACACATCACCCAAGCTGAAGCAAGGGAGCTCTCCTTTGGCCTCTGTCTTATCAGTAATCTTTGACTTCCACCAGCTGAGCTGCCGGACTGCTTCACTCCATCTCCTTCTCCTCCAGAATCCGGAGTAATGAGAATTCCACCACCATTACCGCCTGCGAATCCCGCGCGGAGATTACATCAGTTCATTTAGCTGGAGCTTTTCAGGCACTCGTTGGCAGAAATTGATTTTGTTCCCTTGCTTTTGGATTCTGCCCAAAAGACAGACTCAAGTAAGCAGATTCTGCACTTATAAGGTCTGTTTCAGATAATTACCTGAAAATTTAGAAAATGTAAGGCAGTAGGGAGGTTGTTTCTCTTTATCTGTGAACCCACTAAGAACACAACTATAATGCAGTTTAAAAAAAAAAAAGGGCGTTTTTTCCTGGGAGTGTGTCTAGAGGGAAGCGACATGAAGAGAAATGAAAAAGTTAATTGATTTGCTTTTCAGATTGTTTCATTAGAAAGTTTCTAAAAGACAAAAAATAACAAAAAAGTAAATCGAAAAAAAGGTAGCATGTATTTTTAACCAATCTTTTCTTCATCAGTCATGATGTCGTTTCAGATATGTTACTTGCCAGTTTTCAAACCACAGTTTCTTTGCATACAAATATAGCAATTACTTTATACCTGTACTGGCTGTATATATAGAGATGGGATTAATATATTCTCCCTTCTCTCAAAGACTTTGTAGTTCAACAAGGATCTGGTGGAGGCTGTCAAATGACCAAAAAAAAAAAAAAAGAAAAGAAAAATTTTACCTCTGTTGATAACCCCTGTGATTGAAAGCAGTCCAGGACTTGACCTCCAGGCAACACCTCTGGATTCCTTACCCTGGGGACATGGAGACAATGGGAAAGATAAGCAGAGAAAGGTCACTTTGAAGTAGGAGCTTTAGCACTATGTTTCTGTTTTTGCTACTACTAAACAATACATTCAGGGCTTCCCTGGTGGCTCAGAGTTTAAAGCGTCTGCCTGCAACACTGGAGACCTGGGTTTGATCCCTGGGTCGGGAAGATCCCCTGGAGGAGGAAATGGCAACCCACTCCGGTATTCTTGCCTGGAGAATCCCATGGATGGAGGAGCCTGGTGGGCTAGGAGAAGGAAATGGCAACCCACTCCAGTATTCTTGCCTGGAGAACCCCATGGATGGAGGAGCCTGGTGGGCTACAGTCCACGGGGTCACAAAGAGTCAGACATGACTGACCAAGTGACTTAACAATACATTAAATCTTTTTTCATATTTTACCTGATGTAATCTAACTTCACATGAGTACAGAAACAATAATTAAATTTCAGGAAGTAATTTGAGTTATCAGCTATTCAAGACAAGCTTCATTTTATACTATAATGATAATAACATTATTATTACTGATACTAATAATAAAATGGAACAAACTAGATTTGCCAAACAAGGTGCCCTTACTTCCTCCTCAAAGATTTTATGCAGGAGCTTTATAGTTTAAATGATTTTAAAGGAAATCTTTATAGAGGAGACATCACAGTCAGTTCAGTTGCTCAGTCGTGTCAGACTCATTGTGACCCCATGGATTGTAGGACGCCAGGCTTCCCTGTCCATCACCAACTCCCAAAGCTTGCTCAAACTCATGTCCATCGAATCGGTGATGCCATCCAACCATCTCATACTCTGTTGTCCCCTTTTCCTTCTGCCTTCAATCTTTCCCAGCATCAGGGTCTTTTCAAATGAGTCTGTTCTTTGCATCAGGTGGCCAAAGTATTGGAGCTTCAGCTTCAGCATCAGTTCCTCCAGTGAATATTCAGGATTTATTTCCTTTAGGATGGACTCATTGGATCTCCTTGCAGTCTAAAGGACTCCCAAGAATTTTCTCCAACACCATAGTTGAAAAGCATCAATTCTTCAGTGCTCAACCTTCTTTATGGTCCTGCTCTCACATCCCTACATGACTACTGGAAAAACCATAGCTTTGACTAGCTTTGGAAATATCACCAAAGGTTCCTATTTTCTGATCCCTGAGGAATTGTGGAAGGACAATCCAGTTCACACTGTCTGGGGAATGATGCAGAAGTGGAAGGGATTGGTCTATATTATTTTGATGCTCTACTTGATTTTAAGTCAGGGAATTTTGCTCTCAAAGTGACTCAGAGAAACTAATTTGGGGAGAAAGGAGGAAATAGAAGTCGAAAAGGCTGATTTGAATGTCATCATGTTTCTATTATATGGTGATAATTGTCAGAATTGTGGTGCTGGTAGTGAGAATGGAAATGGAAGGACTGTTAACAGAGTCATTTCAAAAGAAAACAAAAGTTATACTCAAGTCTTAGAGAATGATTAAATATGACAAACAGGTGAGAAAAAGAATTGAAAGTATTTACAATTTGTGAAGTGACATAGCAGGAGAAAAGAAAGAAATAGCAATAAGAAACAAGATAGGTGTTTGTTGATACAAAGGTCCTAGATGTGAAGTTGAGCCCTCCACTGCTGCTGTGAGAGCTTGGGGAAGTTACCTAACTTTTCAGGACTTCTCTTCTTCTTGGATACATTTAGCAATTGTGAAAACTGTATGGAGTGAATCAAGGGAAACCCCCAGCATCTCTGGTCTCCTTTGCTGCCAAGCAGGGCTCAGGCACGTTGTGTATCTGACCTCCCAAAATCCTTCCAGTAAAATGGTGAGGAAGGTTGTCTCTCATTAGGACCTAGAATAGTGGAAGCCAAGTGTCATGAGCAACCTGCCCCGGTTGTAGGAGGCTGTAATAGAATATCAGATTTCACTTTGACTAATAGGCTCTAGGTTCATTCATGTCATTAGGACTGATTTGAATGTGTCCTTTTTTTTTTAATAGCTGAGTAATATTCCATTGTGTATATGTACCATAATTTCTGTATCCATTCATCTGTCAGTGAACATCTAGGTTGCTTCCACATCCTGCTGCTGCTGCTGCTAAGTCACTTCAGCTGTGTCCGACTCTGTTCGACCCCATAGATGGCAGCCCACCAGACTCCCCCATCCCTGGGATTCTCCAGGCAAGAAACTGGAGTGGGTTGCCATTTCTTTCTCCAGTGCATGAAAGTGAAGTCGCTCAGTCGTGTCCATGTTCTAGGTATTGTAAAAAGTACAATCTAGAGGGCTGGGATGGGGTGGGAGAGGGAGGGGGGTTCAGGAAGGAAGGGCCATGTGTACACCTATGGCTGATTCATGTTGATATATGGCAGAGGCCATGGCCAACACAATATTGTAAAACAATATCCTCCAATTAAAAAAAAATTAAAAATATATCACAGACTAGGTGGCTTAGAAAAAGAAGAAATATGTTGCTCAAAATTCTGGAGTCTGGAAGTCCAAGATCAGGGTGCAGCATGGTCAGGTGACTGTCCTCTTCCAGGTCACAGGCTTCTTATTATATTTTCACATGGGGGGAAGGGGTTGAGTGCTTTGTGGATCTATTTTATAAGACCACTAATCTCTTTCATGAGGGCTCTATCTTCATTACCTCATCACCTCCAAAAACCCTGCCTCCTACCATCACCTTTGGGGATTAGGATTTCAATATATGAATTTTAGGATTGCAACTTCAGACTATGGTGTTCCTAAGGCACATAGTGAGTTTCACAATTAGAATTCGCATCCAGGTGAGCCACAACCCCTGTTACAAAGCTGGCACTCAATGAATACCATTTATCCTCTTTGAAAATAGAACTTTTTATACTTACTGAATATATAACTAAAGTAGCAGACCCTCATCCCAGAATTTAAAAAACACATACCTAATATACATAGATAAGCCTAAAATGTTGGTGTTGTGTACATCCTTAAAGCAACTGAGCAACTGATAGGTTCAAAGTCGATTTCTATAAAATTAGAAAATAGCTTAATTAGAAAAATCAGTGCAATACTATCAATAGAAATAAATTTCTTAGGCAAAATTGTTTATTCTGTTAAGCTTTATCTGTTACTGTGTTTGATGAGGCAAATATTGTAGCTTTATTACTGTCTTGAATTGGTATTTCGTGAGCCTGGATCCTCTTCCCAAGGGAGCCCCAAGATTATAGTTGCTCTGGTCACTCATTCCTTCTCAGGTGTCACTGGCACTCCTTGATTGACCACTTTGTTTACAATCACCATCTGCGTAAAGCTGTAGGTGGCCAGCCTCCAGCCTCGCCAGCCCCTCTCGCGGCTGTGCCTGTCTTAGGTTGCCCTCCTCTGAGGGTCTTACCCATCATTGGCTATCCAGCCACCTCTTGGGGGCTAGGCGGAATCTCTCTAGATGATGGGCATCTAGAACTCTTTTTATTTATATGTCTCGGTTAATTTCTTGAAGGGCTAAATAAATCCAGGGGTTTTGTGGGTGCCCAACTTGGGGCTCTTTTTCCACAACCTGGGCAAGCATAACTATTTTCTGTTGTAAGCGTCTATTGTGGGCTGTGAGGTTTTTTACCTTTAACACTACAAGTAAAACAAAAACAATCAGATAGAAACCAGGTAAATGGACTTTGTATCCAGTCCCATAGATCCATTGCTCCCTTTTTCACTTGTTAATAGAGTCATTTACACTGGAAAAGCTGTCAGACAAAAGCTGGGGTATCTCACATTGCAGTCTATGCGCGC
>SJYQ01001587.1:495714-529819 GCA_006410935.1 Redunca redunca | reverse complement strand
TGGGAACCTTTTATGTAGCCCTCTCCAATTTATATGAGTAAGATCGTGAAGATCATAGGCATCTTGTAAGTTACAAGCTTGGATTGTAAGGGAGGCCGCTCTATCGGCCAGGGAATTTCCCATTGAAAGTAATCCAGGTAAATTTTGATGACCCCTAAGATGGTGTACATAAATGGGATTAACCAGTTCAAGTAACAGGGTATGGGCTTGTATCATAAGGGAAGTAATAGGATTATTATCTAGCGTATGTGAGAATTTAGCAATCCTGGAAGCAAATTTACTACATAGAGACTGTCAGAAAACAGATTCATAGGTTCAGGGACTTTTGTGAGCGCTATAACAGCAGCAAATAATTCTTTAAACTGTGCGGACCCCTCACAAGGCCCAAAATATTTTCGTATATGTTGATCTGGTTGTTGTGGCAGCCGGAACACGACGGCTGCTGCACCAATTTTTCCTCCATCAGTAAAAACATTGAGGGCATTTGGCATAGGCTTAAAGAGAAATAGTTGGGGAGCCCTCCAATCTAGGCGGCCAGGCATATGGCCCGTACCTGATCTGTATAAGGAGCAGGGATGGTGGCCTGTTGAGGTCCCATACTCCATTGATCTGCTGTCCTTGACAACATCCCGAAAGTCACCGGGATAGCAGGGTTGGCAGCTTGATTTCTTTCCGCCTGAGCATGACATTTTTCCTTAAAAAAGGCACACCACTTGATATAGGTGTTGCTGGGGAGCACTGCCTTACATAGCATATTCCATTCTTGGGTCGTACAAGGCTGATGAGCCAGGCCCTGAAGAATAGTTTCTGCCCATGGGGAGTTTGGGCCATCCTCTGCCACTGTCTTTTTGAGCTCTTTTAAATCACTGGCCTCCCAGGGGTACCAGGCTGCTGGCCTATTCCCCCCCGGGTTAACATTTACAGGGAAGGCTTGAGTCGGGCCGCTAAAGGGAATCCCCAAGGGTCCCCGGGGTTGGTTCTCCCTTTCCAGGGTGACCTCATTGTCTTTCCCACCCAAGGTGCTCCCGAAACTTACTCAAATTGGGGAGGCAGGGAGGGACACAGATCTTTTCCCTGGACTCCCGGTCCTGAGGCATCAGAGGGGTCTCTATATTCTTCCACCCCTTTATCATCCTCAAAAGGCTCCCATGGCCCAGTATTCGTTCTAGAGTCTTTATTTCCTATAGTCTCCTTTGCTATATTTTGGTCTGACATGACTTGTTCTTTGTCAATTTTTTCCCATTGTTTTTCTGACTTTGAATTGGGGGTACCCATATCAGTGACATGCTCCTCACTCCGTGCAAAGCAGAGCTTGAGGGCCGAAATGGTCAGACAGAACCCTAAAGGGGGTTCCTCACCGTATTGAGCCTCTTGCTGCCTAGCAAGGGTTTGTACTCTATCCCAAGTGTCCCAAGAGAACAGATTGGCTGAAGTAACCCAGGGGGCCAACCGTACAATGGTCCCCCAGACCTTAATGGCCTGAGCATCAGAAATCTCAAGTCCCCTGCTTATGAGCATGTATCTCAGTGCCCTGAGTGCGGGCTCATCAGATTTACCAATGTTATTTCCCATGTTGCCAAGAGAGAATAGAAAGAAAAGTCACTGAGGACAACCACCAAAAATCTTACCAGGAGTGTTGGCGGCCAGAAAGGTGGGCTTGTGGTATGCTTTTGAAACTATGTGCCTGTGTTGTTGCACGGAAGTTTTTTTGCCGGGGGTGGGAACCCTAGAGGTTTCTAGCCTGTTCCGTGACCCCCTTATCCTGTCACGGGAGTCTTCAAGTGGCAGGCGCCCTAATGGCTTTTAAGTGCCTGACCCGTGCCCACAGGGAAGATTTTAGGCCACGTCCTCAGTTAAGAATGTTTAAAGGAGAGTTTCACCCAGTTGGGCTCTAGTTACTGAGGCTCACTTGTTGCAGGGCCTTCAGAGTCCGCCAGAGTGTAGCCCTAGCCGGGACTCATCAATTATCTCTGCAACCGTTCGCCTGTTCACTGAAACTCCCGAAAAAAAGGAATTAAGGACAGATCAGAAGGAAGAAAAGTCAGAGTTTGCTACTTCCCTCAAAGAGGAGGGGGACCCACCTTGAAGTCTGGATTACCTTGGGCGATACTCCTCAAGGGGAGCTCCGTGCTGCGACCAGCCTGGGGTCCCTCGTCGCTCCTTCTTTCAGAACCGCACGGTGTCACTACCTCCATCCGTCCGCTTCACGCGCCCCACGTTGGGTGCCAGTTTCTGCGGGGAGCGCTCCGCAGAAAGAGAGAGAGGCAGTGGAACTTCCCTCAGCAGAGAGCTGAGGGGTCCCAAGGAAAGGTGAGCCTGCTGTCCGCCAACCCAGCCCCCCGGGGAGCGAGAGACAGTAAGACGCGACAGGGGTTCCGTCTAGTGCGGTTCCGCTTTATTGTTACAAACTCCCTGCTTATAAAGGCAAGCGGGGAGGGGTTTGCAAGGGACTTTCCATAGTTACACCAATCACATTAAAGGTCAAATCGTCATGTGCCATCATTATAATGGGAATCTATGGTGATCACGCGCTGTCTAGGTGCACAGAAATCAAGAGAGCCAATCAGAAGTTTTGACAGACAACATAGACTACGCCCCCATCTCTTCCGTCAGGCGCCATCTTAGTTTCCATCCGCAATGCTAGCCTTTTTCTTTTTCAAGGTTTCCCATGTAGGGCCCGACATCTAACTTTTTGCATCCCCATGGACTGTAGCCTGCCAGGCTTCTCTGTCCATGGGGATTCTCCAGAAAAGAATACTAGAGTGGGTTGCCGTGCCCTGCTCCAGGGGATCTCCTGCAACCCAAAGATCAGACCCAGGTCTCCTGCATTGCAAGCGGATTCTTTACCATCTGAGCCACCGGGGAAGCCCATATTTGCAGGTTAGTTGTATCCAGTTAACTTCAGAATGTGGGCATTGTGTATCAGGTGATGCCTTCATCTCTAGCTAGAAGCTCTTTCAAAGGTGTGCTAATGTATAGAAAACTATTAATACAATTGTTTGTTACTCTTTGTGGATCAGTTAAGTTCAGTTGTCAGTCGAGGTGAGCCAATAGCACATTAATATTTGACATGGATAGCCTGGCATGCTGTGATTCATGGGGTCGCAAAGAGTCGGACACGACTGAGTAACTGAACTGAACTGATAGGCAAGCTCTTATTGCTCTTTAAGATTACCCATATTTTTCAAAGCATAAAAATCTGTTTGTTCTCATTTATAGTAATACTTCTGCTGTGGGAGGAAAGTATATGTAGTTATAAGCTCAGTTGTAGCTCCTGGCTTATCGGTAGCGATGTCCTAGATGGGACTGTGGTCCTGATGAGAGCAATGCGGTGAAAAATGAAGATCACGCTGAGTACAACAGAAACTTAAAATGAGATTGCGTTTAAATTCACTGCTGGGACTTGCACACTTGGCACTGGAGAACATGGGGTCACTATAGTAAGACAAGGAACATTCAATCATATCCATCAGGGAAGCTAAGTTACCGGTTCTGTGGCTCTTGTATAAATGCCAAATTTCTTTTTGATGATGTATTTGCTCATATGTGAGTATGTGTGTATATACAGACACACAAACACACAGTTATATGCGAATATTGAACACATACATTATATTTACATAAAACATGAGAGGAATAAAAATTATGAAGACATAAAAAAATCTATTTTCCATTAATATGTTATTATTTCACAATGCTTTGATGTAAAAGAAGATACATATGGTATTGTATAATGTAAAATATAAAGATTGAGATTTGTTTTCTTATGATTTTAAAAGTTATTAAACCCGCTACTAATTAAATCAGATAAAAATTGGAACTATGTAAATAAAATCAATTTAGTGAGTTTTATTTGCATGTTCATAATTACAGATTTTCAGAGAATAATACTGAGTCAGAAAAAACCTATGAAATTGTAAGTAAGAAGGGGGAAAGGGAAAAAGAACACATTTTATTCATGAGCTTGTTATCTGTTAGGTATAATGATTGATCTTTTTGGAGTGGGAATACTACTTATGCTCAGCGCTAATGTAAAAGCTAAGTATCAACATCATCTTTAGAAGAAAAGAAACAAAACGTTCGAGACAATTGATAATTTGGCCGTGGTTAAACTGGTAGTCATTGGTAGAACCAGGATTTAGACTCAGATCTTTCTGAATTCAAAGTCCATCTTTATTATTTCTGGGTATACTCAATTTTTATTTTTTCCCTCCTTGTACAAAAATAATGCTATCTAATTTTATTTGTTTGTTGTGTCTATTTTTCCTGTAGTCTTTTAGGAAACAGCACCAAAAGTAAGCTTAATTTAGTGCTGGGAATGTGCTAAAATCTTTCAGACACAGCAAATACATGGCTAATCGGTCTAGATTAAATAAAGTTTGATTTTGATGACAAACTACGGTGCTGATGACCTATGACCTATAAGATGCACATTTTATTTCCAAGTGTTGTCATGCTGAGAATTTCATATCCTCACAGCTTTTCCCCTAGACTGTTGCCAGTGGATAATAACTTGGTTTGAATCTAAGAGAGGTTAATTAAAAAACTACTGTGCTTCCCTTTAGATTTCTGTCATTCAGTTACTCATTTATTCAATAAACACATAGTGAATACAAACTTAAGTAGACACTGCATCAACCTTCCCTGATTCTATGGAAACTAGAGACTTCTACAAAGGTTGGGAACACAGTTTTGAAGACAAGTAATATAAAGATGAGAAATAGGTATATGGGGGTCCATCTACTGTTACCCCCAAACACCCGGCATATGTAAAAAGGTATAGCTGCTGCTCTTTGATGTTCATCCATTGTTATCATGTAGTCATATAACTCAGTATTGCCTGAAATAGAATTTTTCAAAAGAACAAAAAAAATTCAGATTTTTATATGCAATTAGTCATTTTTAAATATTGGAATATTTTGGCTGTTTAGGTACAGAACAAATATATTTCCCCCATACTCCAACACTTTGAAATGCATGTTCTATAGAGATATGTTGAATATGATTTAGACTAGACAGTGAGTTCCTAGAGGACCAGGATCATCTTAGGAGCCAACGTGGGTTAGTAATTGTTTGCTTAATAAGGTAGAGACACTTATTCATTAGGAAGCAAATGGTGATACCTAATGAGTGGAAAGTAAGCCTCTGACCAAGATGGAGAGAAGGTATCTATGAGCTCCCACTATATCATGAGTATCTTGAGATGGCAATGCCATTTAATGACTCAAGTCCATGTTGTTGTTGGTATTATCCATTTTATAATCAAGTACGGCTCAAGTATAATCAAGTACGGCTCATGAAATTGCATCCTCCAACAAATATATGTTCAAAATAACTGGAATCTTATGTCCAATATACTTTATTTTCTATTTTAAAAAATTTTTTTATTGAAGTATTGTTACTTTACGATGTTTTGTTACTTTCTACTGTACAGGAAATTGAATCACCTATATGCATGCACATATGCCCTCCTTTTCAGATTTTCTTCCCATTTAGGTCACCACAGAGGAGTGAGTTCCCTGTGCTATACACTAGGTTTTCATTAGTTATTATTTATATATAGTATTAATAGTGTATATATGTCAGTTCCAATCTCCCAGGTCATTCTATCTCCCTTTCCCCCTTGATATCTATCTGTACTTCTGTGCTTATTTCTGCTTTATAAGTAAGATCTTCTATAATAGTCTCTAAATTGACTTTAAATTCTAGTGGTTTTAAATTATATTCTTATAAAGTGTTGCACAACATATTTAATCCTGCTAATATTCAATTTTATAATATATACATATAACATAATAATAAAACTCATGGAGCTTCTATGACGTTTATTTGAGATAAACAAGCATGATGAGTGTGTGACATCTAATTGTTTTCCAATAAGTGATAGATATATTAAAACTATTGTTTTGTGGTTAAACCTGTGTTCTGTATGCTATAGCTCTGAGGACAAAGGTTGCCAAACACTATGTCAATGACACTGATTTCTGGAAAGGTAGAGACAGTTATTTGTCATGGTCCCACACAACACACTTGGTTTTTTCCAAGGAGCCATGTTGAAAAAGCAAGAGAGTTCCAGAAAAAAACATCTATTTCTGCTTTATTGACTATACTAAAGCCTTTGACTGAGGATCACCACAAACTGTGTAAAATTCTTAAAGAGATGGGAATACCAGACCACCTGACCTGCCTCTTGAGAAATCTGTATGCAGGTGAGGAAGCAATAGTTAGAACTAGACATGGACCAACACACTGGTTCCAAATTGGAAAGGAGTATATTAAGTCTGTATATTGTCACCCTGCTTATTTAACTTATATGCAAATACATCTTGAAAAATACTGGGCTGTATGAAGCACAAGCTGGAATGAAGATTGCTGGGAGAAATATCAATAACCTCAGATATGCAGATGACATGACCCTTATGGCAGAAAGTGAAGAAGAACTAAAGAGCCTCTTGATAAAAGTCAAAGAGGAGAGTGAAAAAGTTGGCTTAAAACATAACATTCAGAAAACTAAGATCATGGCATCCGGTCCCATCACTTCATGGCAAATAGATGGGGAAACAGTGGAAACAGTGTCAGACTTTATTTTTTTGGGCTCCAAAATCACTGCAGATGGTGAGTGCAGCCATGAAATTAAAAGACATTTACTTCTTGGAAGAAAAGCTATTACCAAGCTAGACAGCACATTAAAAAGAAGAGACATTACTTTGCCAACAAAAGTTTGTTTAGTCAAGGCTATTGTTCTTCCAGTAGTCATGTATGCACGTGAGAGTTGGACTATAAAGAAAGCTAAGCACTGAAGAATTGATGCTTTTGGACGGTGGTGTTGGAGAAGACTCTTGAGAATCCCTTGGACTGTGAGGAGATCAACCAGTCTATCCTAAAGGAGATCAGTCCTGAGCGTTCATTGGAAGGACTGATGTTGAAGCTGAAACTACAATACTTTGGCCATCTGATACAAAGAGCTGACTCATTTGAAAAGACCCTCATCCTGGGAAAGATTGAGGGCAGGAGGAGAAGGGGATGACAGAGGATGAGATGGCTGGATGGCATCAATGACTCAATGGACATGAGTTTAGGTAAACTCTAGGAGTTGGTGATGGACAGGGAGGCCTGGCATGCTGCAATCCATGGGGTCGCAAAGAGTTGGACACAACTGAGTGACTAAACTAACTAACTAAGGAGCTATGTCAGGGGGCCCAAAGTTCACCAAGAATAAAGGCCTTGCTTTCCTGTGAATACAGAGTCATCTTTAGCACCTCACTCCCAACTTCCAGTCAATCAGATTCAGGCTGTCCAGAATTTTTCAGTAATGAAAGTGAAGGTCACTCAGTCATGTCCAACTCTTTGCGACCCCATGGACTATACAGTCCATGGAATTCTTCAGGCCAGAATACTGGAGTGGGTAGCCTCTCCCTTCTCCAAGGGATCTTCCCAACCCAGGGATTGAACCCAGGTCTCCCTCATTGTAGGCAGATTCTTTACCAGCCAAGCCACAGGGAAGCTTTCAGTAATGAAAGAAAGAAAGTGAAGTCGCTCAGTCATGTCCAACTCTTTGTGACCCCATGGATTGTAGCCTACCAGGCTTCTCTGTCCATGGAATTTTCCAGGCAAGAGTACCAGAGTAGCTTGCCATTTCCTTCTCCAGGGGATCTTCCTGACCCAGGGATCAGATCCAGGTCTCCTGCATTGAAGGGAAAGGCTTTGCCCTCTGAGCCACCAGGGAAGCCCAGTAATGAAGCAGTCACTATATAAGAAAATTACATAATTGAATCATGGATTTCAGTCTGGAGAACATGTATCAAAATTTACAGGGTAACTTTCTCAACTTCAAGAAGACACATCAAATGACTGTGAGGACCACTTGTTTTCAAAGAAGCCGATACTCAACCAGAAATGATTTTTAGCCAAGAATTCTCATTTTATATATCAATAGCCTCAGATATGCAGATGACACCACCAACTAATGGCAGAAGGTGAAGAGGAACAAAAGAACTTTTTGATGAAAGTGAAAGAGGAGAGTGGAAAAGCTGGCTTAAAACTCAGCATTCAAAAAACAAAGATCATGGCATCTAGTTGCATCACTTTGTGGTAAATAGATGGAGAAACAATGGAAACAGTGACAAACATTATATTCTTGGACTCCAAAATCACTGCAGATGGTGACTGCAGCCATGAAATTAAAAGATGCTTGTTCCTTGGAAGAAAAGCCATAGCAAACCTAGGCAGCACATTAAAAAGCAGGGATATTACTTTGCTGAAAAAGGAAAGTACAGTCAAAGCTATTGTTTTTCCAGTAGTCATGTATGGATTTGAGAGCTGGACCATAAAGAAGGCTGAGCACTGAAGAACTGATGCTTTTGAACTGTGGTGTTGGACAAAATTCTTGGGAGTCCTTTAGACTGCAAGGAGATCAAACCAGCCAATCTTAAAGGAAATCAACCCTGAATGTTCATTGGAAGGGCTGATGCTGAAGCTGAAGTTCCAGTAATTTGGCCACCTGATGCAAAGAGCTGACTCATTAGAAAAGACCCTGATACTGGGAAAGATTGAAGGCAGGAGGAGAAGGGGATGACAGAGGATGAGATGGTAGGATGGCATCACTGACTAAATGGACATGAGTTTGAGCAAGCTCTGGGAGATGGTTAAGGACAGTGAAGCTGGCGAGCTGCAGTCCATGGGGTTGCAGAGAGCTGGACATGACTGGGCGACTGAACGACAACACAACACTCATTTCATGGTGATGAGTTGTATCTTTTAAAGTGAGTATCTATATGGTTATGTATCCAAGAATATAAGAAATATAGATTAGTAATATAGTTACAGAATAAAGATTTGTTATCTTTGAACACTTCCTTGCACACTATATCAATATATAGAATAGTGTGTAATTAAAAATATGCATGCTTAAAATTCATCATCAGTGCTGACTTAAAAGTTTAGGCTGAATCTGTCCTCTCTGCCTTTGTGATTGTGTAGTGGGTGAGGATGATGATGATGGTGGTGGCGGTGGTGATGATAATGCAACCACTGACACATTGAATACAAGGCTCTATGTTAAATGATTTATATATAGGCGCCCACATAATCCTCACAATACTCCTATTACTAAGGTATCATTTTCCCTCACTTAACAGAGGAGGAAAAGAGTGGTTGGAGAGGTTAATTAGTCAAGGTTTACACATTAGTATAGTCGTGATTCTCACTCCAGAACATGGGCTCCTAATTTTACACTTTGCTTTCCCCTTGAGAGCAAAGAACTCTAAGGGAGGCTAGGGGTCTTCTTTAAATGCATCTCCTGAGACACATTTCTACCAAGAAAACTTCTTTATCATCTATAACATTGAATCTCTGTCCCCTCCTTTAGTGAATATAATTAATTATTGACTATGCATCTTATTGGGAGCAGGAAATCAAATAAAACCAGTGATACAAAAATAGACATAGAGATACATAGATAGATAGTATCTGGTCAGCTAACTAACTAGAACAGATGTAGTGATCAGTTCAAGAAATAATCACATTTTTGTTAATTAGGCTCTTAGTGATGTTTTTTAAGTGCCATCCATTCTTCTAAACAAATAAATGCTTGTCTCTTAAATAAGTAAATTGCATCCCTGGCCTCATTTAGTACATTAACCGCCTTATGAGAATTGATAAGACTTCTTTAAATATTCTAGTATCCTGCAGCTTCTCCTTTTAAAATAACAGCACTCTAAGATTCCATTTTAATAAATTTGAGCATGTGTGCATGTTGTTTGTGAAAATACTCTGTTTGTTCTGTGCTGCTTGCCCTGTTTCTTTAGACAACATTTTTCTCAGACTATAATATCTACCCCCACAACCCTGCCCTCCTACAGATATCTAGAATACATAATTCCATTTGAATCTAAGGAAAAAATCCTAGAAGGAGTACTGTGCATTTAAAGATATTCAGTGAGTGTGAGCTGGATGACTATTGATTCTGCCCACACTGTTCAGATATATACATATTTATCTTAAAATCTCAACAAGTATATCAGAATTTAAAAAAAAAAAACATATTTCAGTTATAAACTGTTTGGAACTTCTCAGAGTTTCTTTTCACCTATATTTCCTGTAGCAACTATTACTCATATTTAATGTTTTAACAAATGCAGTATAAATACTACCATCAAAAGCCTCAGGGAAAAAGAGAATAATTTTTAGTAAGTGTAATATTTTACTAAAAAGAAAATAACCCAGGTAGGATAGAAACTTTTAAGCAAAAATAATAAAACATAATCCACTAAAGTGAAATAAAATTTAATAGTAGAGTTAATGCAATTGTGAGAACTTTAAGTAAGAATTCAGCTCCTGAAGTTACTTTTAGAATCATACAGTCTCTCTAATGGTCTCAACAAATATACCGTGTATCATACAGTGGTTTAAGCAAACAAATTTATGCATTTACCATGTAAAATATTCATTAAAAAAAATTCTACTGAGTATATGTGCCAGTGCTGAGCAGTATGACAGATGTTGGGATATAAATGTTCCCAGCAATAAGAATTGCGATTTTTTTTCTCTGGGTGAATTTAGTGCACTTATTACTACCTTTCACCCTGCAAGCTGTTTTGATCGTAAGTTTCTTAGTATTGTTATTGTTACTGTTCAGTTGATAAGCCATGTCTGAATCTTTGCAGTCCCGTGGACTGAAGCACACCA
This sequence comes from Redunca redunca, assembly GCA_006410935.1. Classification (NCBI taxonomy): domain Eukaryota; kingdom Metazoa; phylum Chordata; class Mammalia; order Artiodactyla; family Bovidae; genus Redunca; species Redunca redunca. The sequence goes on along the minus strand of SJYQ01001587.1, from coordinate 519,133 downwards.
GGCTTCACTGTCCTTCACTATCTGCTGGAGTTTGTTCAAATTCAATGTCCATTGAGTCAGTTATGCTATCCAACCATCTCCTTCTCTGCTTCTCTCTTCTCCTTTTGTCTTCAATCTTTCCCAGCATCAGAGTCTTTTCCAATAATTTGTCTTTTCACATTAGATGCTCAACGTATTGGAGCTTCAGCTTCAGCATCAGTACTTCCAATGAATATTCAGGGTTGATTTCCATTAGAATTGACTGGTTTGATCTCCTTGTAGTCGAAGGGACTCTCAAAAGTCTTCTCCATTACCATAATTCAAAAGCATCAATTCTTCGACACTCAGCCTTCTTTTCGTCCAACTCTCACATCCTTACATGACTACTAGAAAAACCATAGCTTTGACTCTTAGTATTAGAGCATGGTAAAGTTTTATTTATTTTCTCTTCTGAAGTGCTGAATATTAACATGACTTTGTCAAAACATACACATAGCCATGATATAGGCATTAGGAAATGATAGCTAGAAAAACTCTGAAGTTTTGCTAACACTAATTTATTTAACCTCCAAAGTTGCAAGTTAGTTGAGGTCTCTTAGATGAGTTATTTTTAGACAAAATTAGGACATGCAGCAGAACTGGCAGTACTGAATCCACCAGTTGAATCACTGTATGTAAAAGTTCACATATTCCCCACCATGATAAGCAAATGCGATTGTGTATATGTACATACTAGAATGCATTTATAAGTTCATTTGCAAAATAAAATCTAAGAAAACAAAAATAAGACAATCTCAAAATAGCAGATTTTTTCCTAATATATTACTCTATTAACTAAGTTATGTCGTCAATTAAAGTGAACCACTATTTTGAAGTGATTCTAAATGCATAGTCAGAAAGACTAAAAAGAAAACTTTAATATTTTGCCTCTCCTCATCCTATTTTTCCTTTTATTTTACCAATATCTCTGTTACAATAAGGTTTTCCCCCCTACCCCTTACCCAAAGTGAGTTTGTGGTTGAGTAGAAGAATCAATTGCTTGTTTCTTCTATTGATGGTGGGTCAGTGGTTCTATAACTTTAAAACATCTTAGATTATACTCTCTAGTGTAATAATCTCTAGCTTATTGGGTTTCTGTGAGGCTTTAATGAGTTAATAGTTTTAAATTGTTTAGAAAATATTTGGTATATAGTAAGTGCTCATTAACTATTAGATTTTTCTCAGATAATCACAGAACTTGCTTTGAACATGAATCTGATAAATATTGAAATTCTAAACTTAAACATGTCATGAATTATCAAGATACCGTATGTAAATGACAAATTGGCCTAAAAGGCAAATCATACATTTCATGCATTATTTAACTTTGTGAATCATAAAGGTGGTTTGCATTATTTTGTAGACTGTATTTTTCTTTGGTGCCCAAATATGGAGGTGATAAATTCAGCATAAAGTCATTGTTTTGAGATAGGTTATGATCTGGAGAATAAAGATGTGTGTGTGTGTGTGTGTGTGTGTGAGAGAGAGAGAGAGAGAAAGACAGAGAGACAGAAGGAGGAAAGAGACAGAAACACTTAAAAGAGAGCAAGCTAATGTGATATATACATTTTAGTCTTGGCCCCCTTTCTAATATCTTTTATCTTATTTTCTACTGTTAACCAAAATTTCCCATCCCAGAGCACCATATTTTATTTCATTCATTCTATAATACCTTGGTGTTTCTAGTTTCTTGTGTGCTATTTGTGGCCTCCTTACCCTTCTGTTTCTCTTTTTCATTCTAAGGTTACTGAAGGATAGAGAAAAACTGCAGTTATGTGTATGGCACTTATTTTTGGACAAAGCTTTACCACAAATTTCAGTTTTTTCCCCATTTTATATAAAACAGGTCAAATCACCTACAAGAAAATTGAAATTCATATTTTCTTTCACTTATAAATTGTGCTGTGACATAAGATTTTGTATGTCCTCTCTTTGGGATCTGCTCTCCTGTTTCCCCTGGCTTCTCTGGAACAGGGCAATCCACTGCCTTGACCTCTCTATCTTCTCCCAGACTGTGGGCTTCCTCTCTCGATGAGACTGCTCCCTTTCAAGCACAGGTAGAACTGCTTACTTGTTGTTGTCCCTATAGTCAGATTGAAGGCAGGAGGAGAAGGCAGCAACAGAGGAGGATGATGGTTGGGTGGCGTCACTGATTTGATGAACATGAGTTTGAACAAACTCCAGGAGATAGTGAAGGACAAGGAAGCATGGCGAGCTGCAGTCCATTGGGTCACAAAGAGTCAGACACAATTTAGTGACTGAACAATCATCAACAACAATATAGTCAGCACCAGATGAAAATCTGCAGCACTTGGAACCCCTCCTGTCTAAAACAGGGCAATGGACTGCTCTGCTGTGTAACTTGTATGAGTAGATGGCAGAGCCACTTTCAACTAGAAATCGTGAAAGCCCCTTGATTACCAACCCTTCACTTACACAAATAAGTTACAAGGCTCAGTTCTTCCTGCTTTATCTATATCCCATGAATTTGTGTATTTGCAATATATATTATAGCCAAATGTATAATTAAATATAATTTATATTTATATCTCCCATTGTGTATTTACCTACCTGCTCTTTTTGTATCCACTTTTAACCTAATGCACAATTTTGTACTTTTGTTTGTTTTGTTTTAAAACTGCAGCTAGTGTGATCTTTAATGATATATATTATACATATATATGAACCTGGAAAGTAAAACTTTCCCTGGATTGTTAGTTATCCTTCAGATAACCTCCCAAATCCTTAACAGGGCTTGCAAAGTGAACTGAGCACTGACCTCTGCACCTTATTTCTTTTAATTCCTGGAGCCTGTCAGCCTCTCTTCCCTCTTAGCCGGAGGGCATGCATTTCCCCTGCTGGCTATCTTCTATATCTTTTCCCTAACCTCTTCTTAAAGGGCTAACTTCCACTCTCAGTTCAATGCCGGTTCTCAAGGTGTTCTCCTTCCCCTCGCCCCTTGCCTTACGTTTTATCAACTTGTATGCTTCCTTTCATCAACCTGGATGCTCGCTGATAATTCCCAGCATATAATCACACTAAATAATTCTTTGGCAGATTGCATTTGAAGTCAGAAATATGAGAGCCTAATTCTAACCTTATCATTTATAGCTGAGTGACTTTATGTGTGTCTCTTGATTTCTCCATTTTATTTCCCCATCTGTAACACATGGGCTTGTTGAGATGTAGCAGATGATATCTACCACAGTGCCTGGAACATGTATTTCCCACAACTTAAATGTTATTCACCTCTGATTGGCTTAGTAGTATAATCTTATCATGTGCTCCACTGACTCTTTGAGATCCTACTGACTGTAGCCCAACAGGCTTCTCTGTCTATGGGGTTTTCAGGCAAGAATACTGGAGGGGGTTGCCATTCCCTCTTTCCTGGGGACTTTCTCAAACCAGGAATTTAACCTGCATCTTCTGCAATGCAAGTGGAGTCTTTACCTCTGAGTCACCAGGGAATACCGTAATCTATCATCCTGCCTACCAAAGATGTGACCTAACAAATAATTTGATACTCAAGGTACAGTAGGGAAATGAGAGAGAGACTGAAAGGCAGGATGGTTTCTGCCAACCATCTGTGAAAAATGACAAGCTTTGCTAGGTCTTTCCTTATTGGCCCTTCACTGTTTGCTAATGAACTCCTTCATTGTACCTTCGGTTTTTTACCCCTAATTAAGAAACACCAGTCCTTAATCCAGGTCCATCTCCCAGAAAGATGAGAGAGAAGGAGAGTTGGCAAGTCAATGCTAATTTCAAACCAACTTAATGTTTTCTTTCCCTTTATTAATGTGTTTGCACTTCACAAGCACCTCTGGAGAGAAAATGGCTTACCCCATAGTCTGTAATAATAGATAGACATTTTCATTGTCAAGGTCAGTGTGGTGGGTAATTATTTTGGAGCAAGTTAAATAAAGAATCTTCCTTAAATAAGGAATCTTAAAATATTCTCTATTTAATCTGTGCTCTAAGGAAATCCCATTGATTCCTGGTGCTACTGCATCTTCATTTGTGGCCATTAATACAATTAAAAAAACCAAGTGAAGGAATAAGATTTCTAATCCCCCAAAGATCTGTATCTATTGTTTGCTGAGATTTTGGCTGTATTTTTTATTTCTGACTCTTGACATGTTTATATATGCTGAAGATTTCAATTAAAATAGACAGCAGAGTGATATTGAATCAATACTTGTTGTTTTGTATCTAGGGAAAAAGAAGCAATATGAAATATGGAAATCTGAGAGAATGTAAATGCTTTAGGATCTGCTATGAGACATATCCTCCTGCTTGTCAGACAGACATGATTTTTAGAGCAGAGAATTTGCTGGCTTAAAGAAGACAACTTGCCAGTTTCATTAGTTGCATATCTTTCTCTAGACAGAGTCACTGTTCCAATCATTAAAATACAAGTCCTAAGCTCCCATTAAGTTTGAACCAAATGACAGCATGTTTTAGAAGTGCTTTGTACAATAACAATATGTAGCTGAATACTCCTTATAGATGAGTAAGCCTGTGATAACTTCACTATAAACTGAGTTCCACTCTCTTTTACTTGCTTAGGTTTCATTTTCATGAGCTTGCCAAGAACATAATTTTTAGTGCTTCTTATGAATACCCAATAGAGATCACATTGAAAGAGATTCATTGTTAGGACAGTAGGAATTTGTAAATATAAAGTACCAATATGGTAGGAACTAAATAGGTGGAATCACCAGTTTTCATTATGATGAAGCTGAATTTTTTCCCCCTCCCTGGTCAGGGGTGTGTGGAGCAGTCAAACAGATTAGACCCAAAGAACAATGAAGTGCTTAAACATATATAATGGACACTTCAGAATAAATGCTATCAGATCATGAAGTATCTCTTGCAACCAAAATTAGGATAGGAAATCTACCAGCACAGAGCAAATCTCTAGTGAAGAAAATGCTATGTTTTCATTTTTAAAACCAAACTATTTCATTATTTTGTTCCATACTGTGCACTTCACATAGCATAGCATTCAGAAGAAACTAAAGGAAGTCTTGTGACAAACATTTAAGGTCAACTAGATAAAATTTTTATTCTCTATGATTCCCTCTGAATTTGCAATTGTTCATTCTGAATTCATTATTCTCTGAAAGCAAGGAGCAAAACAAACAGTAACTGTTGGAAATCTTGTCTCTGTCTATCTGCAGAATTTGGGGCCTGCATGTGGTTCTTCAGAATGTAGCAGAAAACAGTATTTATGTTTATATATTTTGTGTTTTTTTGAACATATTTTCCTACAGACATATTAAATTTCTTAAACTGCTAATGCACAAGAGTTTCTCAAATTGGCAATTATTTCATGGCCTGGAAAGGTAAATAAATATCTCCTTTGAAATAGCTCCTAAAGAAAAGGTGGGGATACTCAGCCATTTACCAGTAAGTGCTTGATGCTTTGTTGAAAAGCACATGGCATTTTTATAGTCATCCACAGGCAAAGATTCCTATAAAAGATGTTAATAAGTTCTTGATATGTATACATGTGCCTCTGGGCTTGTGCTCCACCTGATATGAAGAGGGAACTACAATAATCTGTCCCTAGAAACAACTCTGTTAATTGCCAGGAAGAGGAATTTGATTGCTTTTCTGAAATGTTTAGAAGAATATGTTTTATCTCTAATGTGCTAAATGTCCACATATGAAATACAAAACAGTAGATGATTTCCCCCAGTCAACAGGCCTTCTGTTAGCAACATCATTCCCTAGCATGTGCCTGTAAGACAGCTCATTAGGACAATGTATATGATATGTTTCAGATCCTTTTTAAGTCAATGTGCAAGGCTCACCCAATAATAACTTCCTTATCATCCGAATACTATTTTTACATTTATGCCCATGTTTTACTAAACATAGGAAGCATAATAGTAAAGAAAGTCATCTTCCATTAGATCAAGAAGTACCAATTAAAGAAAGCTAAAAGTTACAGAGAGCAGACCATTTTTAATTTTAGTCTATTAGAAACTGATTATAATTCACTTACATCTAAAAAATGATTTACCTTTCAAGAATGACTAAAGTTTTTGATCTCCTAAGGTTTTAAGCACGTGTTGCTATTGCAAACCCTGCAGGTGTTTCAGTTTTATGTTTTTGGATGCTTTTGCTTTTTAATTCAAACTGAAATGGGCCTGTGTTTGCCTGTCAGGGTAACAAAACTATCCCAGCAGCAGATTCAATTCTAGAGATATAATTATGAACACCTACTGTGTGCAAAAACTGTGGGAGACCCTGTACAAGACACACCTGTGAGTTATAGAGGCCCTGCCTCCAAACTGCCCACAATCAGAAGTTTAACATTTACTGAGCTTTTAATTAGAGCCAAATAGCCTTGAAGTTTGTAGGCCCAAGGGGAAGAGAGTTCACAGATTTGTTCTATCTCCTTCCCATCCATTTATCATTATCTATTTTTCCCCAAGGCAGTCTGATTTCTCTTTTCTTTTTTTTTTTTTGGCCTCTCTCAGAAAATATACATTTGTGTGGGAGTGAATGCCTGAGTCATGCTCAAGCACAGGAAAACAGAAGGGACAAGCAGCGTGCTCTGCTGTTATAAGCACGGCCTCATCCTCCTTTGCTCCTGTCAATGGTGCTTCGGGCCCTGAGCATATGGGCACGGGCTTGTCTTCAGAGCCACTCATGGCACATATATAAAATTTACTGTACCTTGCTGGAAAAATGAAGTGTTTGTGAACCACTTGGGAGAGGAATGGATTTATGGAAGGGGAAAAACACACCCAGTCAAGCCATTAAACACTGGTTTTCATGCTGTTCTCAATCACCAGACTATGATGGAAGAGCTCTCATCTTAGGCTCAAAAGGAGCGAGTGTTTGTATCCTTTTTGAAATAAATTACTGGTCAGGATCTTTTTGGGGGAGCAATTTCCCTATTTATATCCTCAGAAACATAAGTTTATGAGGTCAATGATCACGGGTAAGGGCTAGGCAACACATAAAATGACAGCAGTAGCAAGAAAGTTATTTTTCTATTACTAAAAAGAAAAGCCATATCAGAAACAGTCATTTCCCAAGTAATTAATCCCTTTGAATTGATTTATCAAAGAAATCCTGTTCATAAATTGTACTGTACTTCTGTTGGTAGAAAACTGGTAATACGTTCTACAGTGCTTTTGGATGAATAAATCCATGAAGGGCCTTAAGTCAATCTTCCAATCTGGCATTAGCATTTTCATCTCACTATGCATGATATTTTTAAAATCAGGAGAGTTGGCTTTCAGTGTAAGTAGGCATACATTAAAACATAAGAGCTTGGTGGCGTGCTGTTAGATGCTGTTTGACTTGGAAAAGCATTGTACGTTTCCACTAATATGTTTAATTTTACTTAAAGACATAACACTCACTCCGTCCTATATCTGTTTGTGAAACTATATTAAATACTTCTCATGATGAAATTCTGAACCAAAATTGGTGGCCAGCAAGGGTAGGAAGGAAAAAGAAGACTCATTGAGAAGACTTTCGGGATGTCAATTTCCATTGAACAGAAGGAAGGAGAGCTCTTTGTATGTAACTATATATTTTGCATAACTTAACCTTTAAAGTGTTGTGTGGTTTATTTATATATATGAAATCAAAATGAACATGCCACTCTTTTCTACTGAATATGTCATTTTGGCTAAGGCTATAATTAGAAATGCATAACTTGAATATTTTGGAAGTGTTTTGTTTTTACTTTGGTAGGGTTGGAGGAGGGAGTGGAAAGGCAAATGCACTTCAGCAGGTGCTGCTTACTGTTCAACTCAAAGATTTCATCTCAATGGAGCCTGTGAGCACTGTGGCCTTTTGGAAAAACCATCAGAGTGGGTTAAGAAACCTGGATTCCAGCTGGTTTTGCCTTTAGTTATGAAACCAAAAGAATATCCTTAGCTTTGTTTAAATGCCTCTGCTTCATTCCCCATTAGCACCTTGTATGTTGTAGACATATTACAGCCCATATGTAGCATGTGCTCACTGTGCAGGAATGATGATAAGTACATTACATGCATTGCTTTATTTGAAATGTCCTTTCAGAACATTTACTAGATTATACTCAAATGATCTGTTCATGAGTCCAACTCTTTTGTATGACTGAGACTGTTTTATTGACATTTTAGATACTTTAGAAAGATTTGTTAAGTTTGATTGACCTTTTATGTTCCTCAATTCTAATTTTTTTAAGGTTTTTATTTTATCGAATAAGAATAGGATCATATTTCTCTTCATCAGGATAAGGAGGGCTTCCTTAATGTTTTCTGTATTGTTGTAATATGTTATAGTAAAGTATTTTTGGTATACTTTCCCTGTGTTATCATAGACCATTACCATTTTAATTTTCTTTTTGTAGCTCAAATGACTCACTCAGGCACAGGGAAGCATTCCCTCAATAGATTGTTCTTAGTGATAAAATAAGTGAAAATATCACAGATTCTCATCCATCAGACACTAAAAACATATAGTAAAGCCACAGGGTTTGCCAAAATACTGATCCTCACATTGATCATTGTCAACTTGAACTTGTCTTTTAAAAAGCTACGCCTTTTGTGTGTTTGTATTTGCTCTTATGATACAACTATTAATATATTTCTGTTTCATCAGTTCTACAAAACAAAAAGGTTTGACTAACCAAGAAGTGTTAGTCTGTCTCTACCTATTTAAAAATAGATTAAGAGTTATTTTTGAAAACATCTTAGGGTCTATCTCTTAAATCTGAATATAAAATCCATTAGCAGTCCACAATGAGAACTAATTGCTGGAGTGCAATCTTGGCAGCATTTTTATAACTGCTAGTGAAGCTCACAATGCTAAGAGAGTACATTATCTTATAAAAATTATATTCTCAGGGGATTTTGTTCTTAATATATAACAATGTGAATAATAGCATGCACTGTTCAGATGAAAATCTCCTACTAGTATAAACTAAGTTTAAGATGTTTCAAGTTTATATCTGAGGTGGATGAGTTACATTTAGATAAACACTCCCTTTTCCTTTCCATCTTTGGCCATTAAATCATNGCCATTAAATCATCAGTATCATTCAAGAAGAGGTGAGATAATAACGAGAAAATAAGAAATGAAGAAGAATAAGAAGAAAACAAAACAAAGACAAAATACCAAACATCATCAAGGGAGGACAATTATCAAAAATCGATTGAAAGTTTCTTTCCTCAGTGCTCTGGACAGCAAAAATGAGGCTAAAGATTTATTCTTTTTGAAAAGGAACACTGAAGCATGTTATCATATCCAATTACATTTTAGTAGTAGGGATTACAAGGATATTAAAAGCATTTACTTACCGAAGCTAAAGTTTCCAATTGGGTTTTTCAATCCCATGGCTAAATAGAACATCCAAAAATTCAGAGTTTAGTAGCTTTTAAGGTCACTTGAAACACCGTGTTTTTTAGTCACAGCATAGCCTTTTTGTTAATTTTCTTTCTGGGCAGTGTCATTGTATTATCAAACAAGAAAGAAAAGCAGAGATGGAGGGTGGAGAAAAAGACAAAGTCTGTGATTGACTGAGAAGGACCAGGTATAGTCGGCTAGACACACTGAGATGAAAAGAGATGAGTATTAAAGGCTAGGGACTATGGAAGAGAAAGAGAAACACTTGGGAGGAAATCATACAATACACTACCTAGTTTTGGCCTGAACCCAGCATTTGTATACGGGGTGATGAGGAATAAAATGGGAAAGGGATATTTGAGTTATATTGTAGAACAAGTCAAACTCGGGTGAGAACATTGGACAATGAAGGCATCCACTGGACAATGAAGTGACAAGGACGTAGAGAAAGAGTTATTTCCAACTGTTATTTTACCCAGATGCCCACTGAGCCTTCCCCGTGCTGCCCCCCACCTCGCGGAGATCTGAGTAAACTTGGTCCTGTCTCCATAATTCCTTATATCCTATGAATGTCTCATTCTATCCTCACAATTTGTGAATTCCCTGGGGCTGTATTCCCATCATCTGCTCTATTTCTGCCCTCTGTGTGTGTACAATCTCTACTATAATCACACTATATTTGGCAGGGTATCTGATTCAGTGTTCTCAGTTTTTCATTATTAAAAAAAAAAAAAACTGCATTAAGGACTTGATATTTTTAGTAACTTTGCTTAAGATTTGAGAGAGGTCATGACCTTAGAGAGGTCATGTCCCTAAGTTTCTTCTCCATTCCCTCCCTATTATTTCATTGAGAGTAGTTCCTCCTTCTTCTCTGAAGCCCTGATACAAACTGACATCTATGTCCTTAAGGGACTCCTCTACCACCTCCATGAATTTGCTCATTTTCTTGAATTATTAATGTTCAGTAAGATTTAGTCACAGGCTTTGCCTGTCTCTGGAACTGTAGTGTAGTCAGCAGCCTTTGGAAGATCCCAGGGTATACTTTAACATCTGCTATTCCACTTACTATACTCTGTTGAAAGAATTAGACTTGTTTTAAAAGGGATGGCCTGAAGCAAGCTTAGGGCATAATTCTCTTGGGAACAAAGAAATGAGCAAGTTATTGTACTATGTACGTGTGTGTGCATAAATTGTGCACAAACACAAGTTTTCATATGTGTAGAAAATACACAGTGAATACTTTCGAGAGACCCTGAGAATTCCCTGTGGAGATGGCATTTGGGATCTCCTTTTGTTAGCCATACAAAATGTGATGGGAATTTTGATCCCTTTCTTCTAGCCACACTAGTAATGGAATTTTGTCATAAGATTATATTTCTTACTATTTTCTGAAGTAAAGGTTATTTTAAATCTTTCATTTCCAAAGGATCTTGCTTTCTTCCATTTTTTCCCCCTCTTAGCACATCGTCAGGTTAAAGGAGTTTCCGAAATTAGCCCCATTTTTTCTTGAGCTTTGTGAATGTTTTTGGTTGCCTGTCTAGTGTCTGTGACTTCACCCCTCATTTCCAATATCACCCTGATTGTGTCTGGGTTTCTTCCTTTGTCCTTACCTCTGCCCCAGGGCTGGAATTTGTTTCAGTGAACTAGTTTTGTTAATGCCAGTCCTCTTGCTTACATTAGGAGTGGATTAGTCTAAACCAGTTTAATTTGATGAGAGGTTTGCTTTGGCCTAACTGAAGTTTCCATTCATTTAAAACTGAGGGTAGAAGGCCAGCACAAATATCCTATAGGACATGAATAAGGCTACATACACATAATCATGACTATTGTCCTGGGATTCATCCCATGACCATCAGAGATAGCAGATTTATGATGAAGCAGTTGCAGCACTGGAGAAGGAATTGGCAGTCCACTCCAGTATTCTTGCCTGGAGAATCCCATGGGCAGAGGAGCCTGCTAGGCTATAGTCCACAGGGTCACAAAGAGTCGGACACAACTGAGCAACTCACTCACACATTTGCAGTACACGTAAGGATAAAGGAATTTGTAATCTACAGCATTTTTAAACCAATATATCAACTAATTCTGACACTTGCTCTAACTCCATTTATAACTCCATTTATAGTTATTATAAACTATTGGCTCCATTTCCCATGTTTTGCAATAGATCCCTATCCCTGTAGCTTATTTACTTTGTACATAGCAGTTTCTACTAATTCCTAAATCGTTAATTATTCTCTATATCTGTGAGCCTACATCTTTTTAGTTATATTCATTAATTTGTTGTATTTTTCAGAGTCCATGTATAAGTGATATTGTATTTGCCTTTATCTGATTTATGTCACTTAACATAATGTCCTCTAAGTCCATCTGTATTGTTACAAATGGCAACATTCTTTTTTATGATTAATGTTCCATTATGCCATTTCCTACTCCAGGGGATCTTTCTGACCCAGGGATTGAATCCATATCTCTTGCATCTCCTGCATTTGCAGGTGGATTTTTTATATATATATACCACAATCTTCTTTATCCATTCATCTCTTGATGGACACTTAGGTTTCTTCCATATCTTGGCAATTATAATAATGCTGTTATGAACATCCAGTGCCTGTATCTTTTCAAATTAGTGGGGTTTTTTTTTTTTGCCTTTTTTTTTTTTTTTTTCAGATATATACTCAGGAATGGAATTGCTGGGTTACTAAGACTTATCAATTTAAACTTCTACATATCACTTAAGTTCATACAGCACTCCTGTGGCTATTTCAATGAGCTTACTTCAATCCTTAATCATTCTTTATAAGGATTTCTGCAATAGATGCCAAACACTCTCTCAGCCTTCCATGTCTTCTCCCAAAAATCCAATCTCTAAGTTACTTCCAGAAAGAGCTTTCTAAACAAAAATTTGGCATGTCATCTTCCAGCATAAATTTGTAAGTAATGTCCTATCTTTCGAGCATAAAGTCCCAAAACTTTTGCATGACATTTAAGATGTTTTCTTTTTCTTTTGAATATGGCTTAGTTGATTTTTATATGAATTCTGTGTCCCAATTATACTGTTTCTTAAAATTCTGTATATATGACTTATTTTCTCACAATCTGATGTTTATTTAAATTCATCTCCTTTCATGTACTTACTGTAATTGATATTTGTGTATGGCAAGCTCTTATATCCACAAAGATTATCAGGGAAAACCTTTAATGTAATTTCTACCCCAACACTCTTTAGGAGCATTGGGTCTTTCTTCACAGGGCTCCTGCAAGGTCACTTCATACCTCCTTCATGGCAGAGAAAAACATGGCACATTCTAATAGTTTATTTTTCTGTTTATTTCTCTGCTGAGCTTTGAACTCTTGGATCTAAGCACTTTTGTCATTGTATTTCTGATACTTCCATTGTGCCTGGCACATAGACAACCAGTGTTTGTTTGGGAATGAATAGTGAGAAAGACAATTGTTAATGTAAAGACTGAAGACTGTTCATGATGTCAGCTTTTTAAAAAGCAAAATTTCAGAGAATTAGTTGTTTTTGCTTGCAGTTATTGTGACAACACATGACTGATTTTATATTTGCTTTCATCATTTTATTTTTTTTTTCACTGAGACATTTGATACTGCTTTGTAGTTTTCTGTTGTTTTTATGCTCTGGAATGTATGTAATAACAGGAGATAATGTTGATTTGTCTTAAGATTTAGGTCACTAATCAGGAAAACACAATTGAAAACACATTCTTAATTAAGATTATATATTAATTAGGTCTTCCCTGGTGGCTCAGGGGTAAAAAATCTGCCTGCCAATAGAGGAGACACGGTTTTGACCCCTGAGTCAGGAAGATCCCCTGGAGAAGGAAACGGCAACCCACTCCAGTATTCTTGCCTGAGAAATCCCAGGGACAGAAGGAGCCTGGCAGGCTACATGGGGTCACAAAGAGTTGGAACACAACTTAATGACTAAAGAACAGCATTAACAGTACATTAATTACTTGATGTTAAATGAGTGTATAGTCTATTTATCTTTAAGGGAGACTGTAGAGATAGGGTGAATTCAGGAGACTATCTTTTATAGCTTTTTTTCTGGCAAAAAGAAAAGAAAAGAAAAAAAAAAAACCCAAAGATATTGCAATTATTAGGAAAGATTAGGTCATACTGTAGTAAAACAAAACAGCTCCACCCCTCCTCAAATTACAAGATCTCAGATACTCTGCATCATGAAACTTCACTTCTTTTTAGTGCTACAAACCCATGCATGAGAGAACACCTTCTTTCCATACAGTCACTCAGAGATCCAGGCTAACAACATGATCCCATCCTGGAGATACACCTCTGGAAACATGAAATTTTTGCTAAAGCAACAACATAGAAAGGGAGTGCAGAATTGTGCTTTTTTTTTCTTCTGTAGTCAAAGCATAAAAGTGACACACTTTATTTTGATCACAGTTCAGTGGACAGAACTAGTCACATCATCTTGCCTAATGCCAGGGGGCGCTGAATACATAATGGTACAGATACAACTTGGTGAATGTTTCTTTCTGCCACATTCCTGTGGTACCTGTTCATAGATTCTTATAATAATCCAGTCTTGGAAAAGGTAGTAAAATTTATGAGAAGAGAGAGAGAAAAAACAAAGACCTTTTATTTCTGTCTTTCCAATAAGCAGACTGCCCTTCATTTGAGATTCAAATTCTAAGTCCCCTGTTTCTCAATCACTCTGTCTTTCTGTCTATCTATCTACAGAGGATAACAAGCAGAGCAGGGCATTTTGTCTAGAAATTTCATATCTATTGAATTGCATATAGAATGTGAAAAAATAAATATAATAAATGAAAAATTTAAAAGTGATACATCATCCTACTTTGTCAACAAGATTTTTCTCTCTATGTGGTGCAGTATCTGACTTTGCTTTTTAAGCACAAAAGAGAGCATATTGGCTGATAGTATTGAAAAGTTCAGGCATTAGCTGCATTGACCTGAGGCTCAGCTGTGCCCTGTTGCTCTAATAATGATGTCAGTGCCTGGGTTCTCTTTTTAATTTCCCACTTCTAAATCAACTCTGCTCTATTGGGGCTTCCTTTCTAGGAAAGCTCTTGTCACTAAGGTTCCTTGCTCATCTCTACTCCCTATCTGCGGATTAAAAGTGAGGTTATGAGGAGGAATACATTAGCAGCTACAGGCAGTATCTAGAATAAGGTAGGGCACTTGGTTAAACATTTCCTAGGTTTTGGTTATTCTATCTTTGATGTTCTAGCAAGAGTCTGGAAGGAGAATTTCATTACTGTGGCTTGAATCAGATGCTCAAATCTTAACTAGTCAGTGTGATTAGTAGATCAATGTGAATGGCCAGGCCTACATCATTTGTCCACACTTGCAGGGACTGGGGAGCCTGGTGGGCTGCCGTCTATGGGGTCACACACAGTTGGACACGACTGAAGTGACTTAGCAGCAGCAGAAGGAAGGGATGTGTTTGTGTTCAGCTCTATCTGACATCCTTGGACTGATTGTTGAGGAGGGGGTATCCTTGAAGGGGAAAGAAACCCTGAGAAGACAAAATAAGCAAATAGCTTATCCTGCTTGGTATACTCCAAACATTAGCATATTTATTTGGTGTTCTGTATTTGCATATATAAGGTATACTGATAAAATTTCATTTCACTTAAGATATAATTTCTATCAACGTTTCATACATCATTCAAAATTAACAATTATAATGGAGAAAAAAACTCAGTGAATATAGACTACTTAAATTTTTAAGTCTTGGAGGAATTGAATTTTCCTTCTGAAATAAAAGTAAGTATTTTTGTGTCTTTGATAGTTAATTATTTAATCAAACTATAACTTTTTATTTGCATAGATGAAACTTTATTGTTTCCCCCAAATGCCAACCTTTTAGCAGTAAAATGTATTAAGTACATTAAGTACTGTCAATGCTTTTGCCCTGCCCTTGCTGTGTTTTAACTTAGGTTAAAAATTGCATAAGCCATTGGTTATTGAAAAACATATTTCCAGGTGTACAGTATGATCTCAATGTTTATTTTTATAAACAAGTCATATTAATGTGATTACTACTGTTTAAGTGTTTTACTACATGGAAAAGAATAGGTTAATTGACTAGGTGTTCTTAAGTATTAGATTTGTAAATTCATCAGGAAATTGAATAGTTTGGTTCATATCTAATTAAATTTTATTTGGGGCATCTGTATATTTGTTACAACANATGTCTGAAATATGTTACTTTTCATAAAGCAAGCACTGTTACAGTATTTTCTCTCCAAAAAAATCATCTTGAATTAAAATTTGATTCATTTTACAATTTAAACCACCAAAAATTTTCCTATACTGGCAGCCAATATCAGAGGAAATTTCCTTGGATTCTAAGTGAGTTCCTGATTTCAAGTAGAATTTGTACAATGTATTTAAAGCACTTATGATTTCTAGTTTAACAGCTGTTTTAATCATTTCCATATCAACTGTTATTTATATCTTTTAATGTTAAGCTTCTAGTTATCCTCCTCTTTTTACTATACTATCTCACATCCATATTCTAATATTTATATAACAGTCTTTCCCCAGCTTCCTCACCACCACCACCTTTTCATTTCCATTACAATAATCTTTTACTATTTTTATTACCAAAAAAGTGCTCTATGTGCCAATATTCTGATATTATTATTGCTCAGAAAGACATTTTACCATTGGCCAAGACTTAAGGTTTGTGGAGGTAAATAAATTCTGCCCCCACATTCACAAACTGGTCTTTTTTACCAGAAGAAGTTCCAGTTAATTTTATCTTTCTACCATATTGAAGAATAGCTGTAATAAATTTTCATTTATGAATTGGAACAGTCCTGAACCATGACCCATCTGAGAGTTTCCATCTCTCATTTCTATTTTCTGTGACAGTATGCTTGGTGCCAGAGGAGAACTTTCAAAATAATTCTGTCATATGAAACCTGCAATGTGGTTCTCACAGAAAGAACTCTCCCAGCATCAGATTTATGCAACAAAACATACAACAGAAACCTGGTCATTTCTGTAAGATGGTACATGCAGATTTGGAATCAAGCCTTCAGATTTTGTGTTTATACTTGAGGTCATAAAATTTCATAAAAATGGCCACAGTTATCAAGAACAACAACAACAATAACAACGAATCTTTAAATAACATTTTTAGAATCCAATATGTATAGTGGATTTTTGTATCTGTCCATGGAATACCTACAGTAAACCTGTAGAAAGTGTATTCTTAGGCTCAAGGTTAAGGATATATATATATATACACACACACACAAATCAAGAAGCCAAACCCCCAAACTATTTTGTGCAACCCATTTTATTATTTAACATTGATAAAGTGAGCATTTCCCCCCCATTTTCAACACTATTTAACCTGGAATTGAAAGGAGTTAAACAGAAATCTAAAACCTCTCCTTAGTGATTTAGACTTTTCCCCCTTAGGCAACCAGAAAATAGTGTAGGATTTCGTGGAAAGTTGAAGGGGATGTATCAAGGATTCAGGGATACTCTACAGCTGCTGTTAACCAAGTCTGTGGAGGTAATATGAAAACTAGATCCTCCAGACTAGTGTCAGTTCAGTTTAGTTCAGTTCAATCGCTCAGTCGTGTCCGACTCTTTACGAATGAATCGCAGCACGCCAGGCCTCCCTGTCCATCACCAACTCCCACAGTTCACTCAGACTCACGTCCATCGAGTCAGTGATGCCATCCAGCCATCTCATCCTCTGTCGTCCGCTTCTGCTCCTGCCCCCAATCCCTCCCAGCATCAGAGTCTTTTCCAATGAGTCAACTCTTTGCGTGAGGTCCAGACTGGTGTCGGGGATATGTTAAACCTCAGTTTTAATTTACAGCCAGTAATTTAGTTTCCTTGGCAGTAATTCATAAATCCCCATTTCATTCCACCACTGCTGCATGATAATGGTGCTTTATTCAGAGCAGCTTCTATCACCACTAAGCCTGCTTCTCAAGCCACAGTGGCTTCCGCTTAGAGAATCCCACCCAATGCCAGTTTTAACAAATGCATAGCCTTATTGAAAATGTGCCGGTGTGTCTCACATTGTTATGCAGGTCCACGGTCATTAAAATTTTATCACGTAAACCCTGCTGTCTGCACAAAAGAGGAATTGAAAATATCGGCAAGGGATGATCACACATTTTATCAGAATCTCCTAAAAGAGAAAACCAACATGTTTAGAGCAGGAAGGAACAAAAATAACATTGCCTTTAGTTTAAATGTAAGAAAATGTCAGAAACCTCTGAAATTGACATTTATCTCTACTGTTCATTTTCACATTTCCCTTGAATGTCTCAGTTTCCTAAAAGTTGCATGACAGTTTGATGCAGTTGCAACGATATGATTTCCATAGCTTTCTCTTAGAAAGCTGATGTTAATCAAAGGAGGCCCCTGAGACCTAAAAGAAGCATACTGTTGATTACAGTGTTGACTTATCAAAAGATTGAGAGATTAGTGGGTTTAGTGCTTTATGTAGGAGTCGCGATTTGAATGGCTGGACATGATTTGGGGAATTGGAATTTAGGTTAGATATCTGAATATGATCAGTGAATACGATAAAATATGAAACAGTGGGGCAAAACCAATCTCGCAATACCTACAAGGTTTTTGTGAAAGTCACATGCATTCCCCTCCAAAATAGTCTTCCTTACTGTTGAGTCTGAATACATTTTGTTTATTGTGAGGTGTGGCATTTATGCTTTTCCTTTTCCTATTTAGAATAGATAGTGACTTTCCTAATTGTGCTTTTCCAATTTCCATGAAGAGCATGAGTAATCACTTTGAAAATCTATCAGAGCTTTGAAAAATAGTTGTTCTAATTTGTCATATTTTAACATTTTATTGTTTGAAACAGTTTAATGATTTAATCGGTTTTCAAGTTTAAAATCAGAATGTGGTCAGATAAAGTCTAAGCAGATGAGAATATCAACCAAGAATAAATGATTGATTGTGTGCTAAATTCCTAAATATTTCTATTATTTTGTATATATAGGGCTTCCTAGGTGGCTCAGTGGGTAAAGAATCTGCCTGCAATGCAGGAGATACAGGAGATGTGGTTTTGATTCCTGGGTTGGGAAGATCCCCTGGAGGAGGACATGGCAACCCACTCCAGTGTTCTTGCCTGGAGAATCCCATGGACAGAGGAACCAGTGGGGTGGGGGCTTGAGTCCTTAGGGTCACACAGTCAGACATGACTGAAGCAACTGAGCACGCATGCATGCATACATAAGACAACAGCTCTCAACCATGGTAACCTGACTCTGAGTAGTGCTGTAGTAGTAGGTACAAATTTGCTCTGATATATCTTTTCCTCTTCAGTCTTTTGAGACTGTGGAGACAAATTTGTTAGGAAGATTTCTTGACTTCAAGCAATGTTAATTAATACATGCTCAAATTTACCTTAGGCACCTTCTCATAATTACCATCTATTTTTTTCTTAACAAACCAAAAATTAATATATAATTTAATTTTCATAATATAATTTTAACATCTAGTTTAAGTTAAAGGACTATATCTTACATATTTATTTGAAGCAGTTTTTCTTTATTTTGAAGTTCAATTTCTAAGTTTCTTTTTAAAAGATTCAAAAATTAAGAGAGGCATGAGGTTGTAATGAACAGTTCCAAGTGTTCACTTAAGAAATTGGAAACTGTATATTAATTCTATGAACATAATTCAACCATCACGTGAACTCTGAATAAATACAATGGAAAATTGAAGTGGGGATTATATCTATTAATTATATATATGTAAATGTGTCTTAGCACATTCATATAAGAATAAACCTTGATAGGACATTTTGGAAATAGATACTGTACATGACATGAACACTTTGGACTACATACCTGCCTGCCACTGTATTCCACGGCATACCTATGGTGTGAAATCTATTTGTGAAACAACTGAGCAAATTTTTCAGCTTGGAGCTTCAAAAATGTCATGAAAAAATGAACAACTTATTTGATAATCATTGAACTTGCCCTTTTTCTCTTTAAGCATTTTAAGATATGCATGTACAGATAAATAAATACGCATATGTGTATGTGTGCCTGTCAGTCACTCAGTCATGTCCAACTCTTTGTGACCCCATGGATTATGACCCACAAGGCTCCTCTGTCCATGGAATTCTCCAAGCAAGAATACTGTAGTGGGTTGCCATTCCCTTTGCTAGGGGATCTTCCTGACCCAAGGATTGAACTAGGGTGCCCAGTACTGCAGGCAGATTCTTTACCGTCTGAGTCACCAGGAGAGAGGAATATACACATATGCAAATGTATTTTATATACAACCAACAGATTGCAGTATTTCAAGGCCACTATATTCATTATGTAGTTGTGTAATTCTTTTCCGTAGGAATGAAATATTATTCTAAGATTGACTAAGACAGTAAAACAAATTGTCTAAACTTTGAGCAATGAGATATCCCTGAAATTACATGCATTAAATTGTACTTCGAATAGTTTAAGCTGTTTTGAACAGAAAAAAAAAAATTTTAGGAAGTGGAAGAATCTGGTATGAAAAATTTAGACCTAAACAATGTCACAGTATATTTTTCAGGAGAAAAAGTTTACTATATTTATTTCCTCAGAGTTGGTTCTACCCATATATCTATGGGTAACACAAGGTAGCCCAGGTAGAACACGGGTATGTATTTTACAGTGTGCATTGGTTGTGCTTTTATTTCACTTTCTTTAACTGAGCAAGCTAGAAATCATTAGTAAAAACTCATTTCACCAATAATGAAGATTTTGGTATGAATATCATGCTATTGCTGCTGTTGTTCAGTTGCTAAGTCATGTCTGACTCCTTGTGACCCCATGGATGGCAGCACGCCAGGCTTCCCTGTCCTTCACTATTTCCCAGAGTTTGCTCTGGTTCATGTCCATTGAATTGGTGATGCTATCTAACCATCTCATCTTCTGCTGCCTTCTCCTTTTGCCTTCAGTCTTTCCCAGCATCAAGGTCTTTTCGAGTGAGTCAGCTCTTTGCATCAGGTGGCCGAAATATCGGTGCTTCAGTTTCAGCATTAACGTTTCCAATGAATATTCAGGGTTGATTTCCTTTAGAATTGACTGGTTGGATCCTCTTGCAGTCCAAGGAACTCTCAAGAGTCTTCAACACCACAGTTCAAAAGCATCAATTCTTTAGCACTCAGCCTTCTTTATGGTCCAACTTTCACATCCATAAATGACTACTGGAAAAACCATAGCTTTGATTATATAGGAAAAAAAAGTAAAGTGATGTCTTTGCTTTTTAGTACACTGCTAGGCTTGTCATAGCTTTCCAAGGAGCAAGTATCTTTAAATTTCATGGCTGCAGTTACCACCTGCAGTGATTTTTAAGTCTAGGAAAATAGAATCTGTCACGGCTTCAACTTTTTCCCCATCTATTTGCCATGAAGTGATGGGACCGGATACCATGATTGAGATTTTTTGAATGTTAAGTTTTAAGCCATCTTTTTCTTTGTCCTCTTTCACTTTCATCAAGAGTCTTTTTAGTTCCTCTTTGATTTCTGCCATTAGAGTGGTATTATCTGCATATCTGTGGCTGTTGATATTTCTCCCAGCAATCTTGACTCCAGCTTGTGATTCATCTAGTCAGGCATTTCTCATGATGTGCTCTGCATATAAGTTAAGTAAGCAAGATGACTATATACAACCTGGTTGTACTCCTTTCCCAAATTTGAACTAATCAGTATTCCATGTAAGGTTCCAGCTGTCATAGGCAGGATCAGTATACTGAAAATGTAATGAATTTACCTTAGATTATTAGATATGTATGTTATTGTTTACAGTTCAAATAACATGTAACGTGTTTAAGTGTATATCACAGCCCATTTTATCTATGAAAATTAAAATAAGACAGCACCATTTTCAAGTTTGTAAGTTGTAATAGTGGTTTCTTATAAAAACAAATTTAGTCTAAATTTCTTTCTAATCCTATCTTCAGTGAATAGATGTCTCATTTATTGTTTTGTTTATCAGTGAATTGAAATGCACATTAAGTGTTCTAAAGATATTGAATGTCTTGTTTAATAGACTGTCTGGGAATGATTTTCAGTATAAGAAGATTCAATCACATATTCCTTAAGCAATAAAGACATTTACTAACCTCATATCACAGAAATCAGAGAGGGAATCAGTTCCAAGGATCAGTGACTCAGTGACGTGAAGGGTAGAAGTTTCAAAATTCTCTTGTCCTCTCTTCTATACCACAAGATGACTGCCACAGCACTGATTTCCATGGCCTCATACTCTTGTTCCAGGCAGAAAGTCATTCTTTAAATCATACACCCTCATTAGCAAACCCTTATGTATAACCCCAACATCTATCTTCTCACAGCTTGGATAGCAACATTTTTTCCTATTAATGTTCTGTTTTTTTTTTTCTTTCAGTCTTTTAGTGTCTTGTCTGTGACAGATGAACTCAGCCCCTCTTTATATTTGAAAAAACACTTCCTAAACATTGAGTTAGTTCCATTTACTGCCCTCCCCATTTATTATTATGTTTCCATTGCTTACATGGTGCTGTCATTTACATGAACGTTAATTTTTCATTGTAGTCACCCATAGCTTTAATGTGGAAAATATTTCATTATCCTGCTTCAAAATTAAATAAAAATATAGATGTACTATAACAAAGATTCACAACAAAAAGAGAGAGAAAGAGACATTTTAATTCTCATTGGTATGAAGGTGATCATTATAGCCTACTTGCTTGTACATTTATGTAGAAGGGTGACAAACAACAACAACAAAAAATGGACAGAAAGTCAAGGTAGGATGTCCAGGTTGTATTCCAAGGATTTCTTCAGACTTATTAAAAATTATTTTCAAACAATTTAGAAGGGAACTTAGCAAACAGACTAAAAACATGGGTCAATGCTGGATTTCTGTGACTCAGATTTTGCAAACTATGGATGGAGGAGCCTGGTAGGCTGCAGTCCATGGGGTCGCAAAGGGTCAGACACGACTGAGTGACTTCACTTTCACTTTTCACTTTCATGTATTGGAGAAGGAAATAGCAACCCACTCCAGTGTTCTTGCCTGGAGAATCCCAAGAATGGAGGAGCCTGGTAGGCTGCCATCTATGGGGTTGCACAGAGTTGGACACTACTGAAGCAACTTAGCAGCAGCAGCAGCAGCAGCAGAAACCATTCTGGTAGATCTACAGCTAATAACTGATTTGGTTGCTTCAAAACAATACAGGTTACTGTACTTAGAAGGCAAGCTCTTTAAACTGTTACTCAGCAACTTGCCTGGAATAGCATCAATCCTCTTAAATGTATTAAAAATTAATTCTTAAACTGGGCACCCTTTATGCAATATAACTAATGGTACTTATACTTTCACAGTTTTAACACAAACTAAAAAAATAGCATGGACATTTGTCCAAATAGTCTTATAATGAGTCTCATTAAAATTGTGTTAAAAAAAAGCATGTAATAACTTCCTAGTTTTAAATTTTAATCTTAGGACAAAGGAGACCATTTTCTTTTTTAATATTCAACAGAATTTTTGCATGCATACAAACAATTTTATATTTCTCTACACTTGAAATGTTTACTTCTTATATGTTTCTTATTATTAAAATTGGCAGTTTAATTTTAAAAACTGTCAGGGAACGTTCAATTTTAAGGAATCCTATATGTTGATTTCTGTTTCTCAAGGGCCTTATATTCCTTATCATTTCCTGGAAAACAGAAATGAGCAGAGCTGCAGGCAGTTCTCAGGACTGAGGTCATGAGATGGAACACATTCATGGATTCCTTCAGTAACCTTTTACTTTTCTGTAAAACTACTTAGTCATGTTCCTATTTCCAATACATGGATTGTCTTCTGGCCCTGTGATGATTGTAATTACCCTAGTTACTGTTGTTATGGCCCGATGACGATTGTTATTCCCTTAGTTACAGTTGTTATGCGTTTGGTTTTTCCTCGACTTTATTTTTCTGCCTAAAGCTTCCTTATATAACCATATATACTCACACTCCGCCATGATTAAAACACCCTTGTTCCAC
>SJYQ01001587.1:459867-495278 GCA_006410935.1 Redunca redunca | reverse complement strand
ATTTTTAACTTCAGAAAAGACAAAAATATAGGACACTGAAAGATGAACTCCTCAGGTCGATAGGTGCCCAATATTCTACTGGAGAAGAGTGGAGAAACAACTCTATAAAGAATGAAGGGATGGAGCCAAAGCAAAAACAACACCCAGTTGTGGATGTGACTGGTGATAGAGGCAAGGTCTGATGCTGGAAAGAGCAATATTGCATAGGAACCTGGAATGTTACGTCCATGAATCAAGGCAAATTGGAAGTGGTCAAACAGATGACAAGCGTAAACATAGACATTGTAGGAATCAGCAAACTAAAATGGACTAGAATGGGTGAATTAAACTCAGATGACCATTATATATACTACTATGGGCAGGAATCCCTTAGAAGAAAGGGAATAGCCATCATAGTCAGCAAAAGAGTCTGAAATGCAGTACTTGGATGCAATCTCAAAAACAATAGAATGATCTCTGTTCGTTTCCAAGGCAAGCCATTCAATATCACGGTAAACCAAGTCTATGCCCCAATCAGTAACATAGAAGAAGCTGAGGTTGAATGGTTCTATGAAGACCTACAAGACCTTTTAGAACTAACACCCCAAAAAGATGTCCTTTATATTATAGGGGATTGGAATGCAAAAGTAGGAAGTCAAGAAACATCTGGAGTAACAGGCAAATTTGGCCTTGGAATGCGAAATGAAGCATGGCAAAGGATAACAGAATTTTGCCAAGAAAACACACTGCTCATAGCAAACACTATCTCCCAACAACACAAGAGAAGACTCTACACATGGACATCAGGAGATGGTCAACACCAAAATCAGATTGATTATGTTTTTTGCAGCCAAAGATGGAGAATTTCTATACAGTCAGCAAAAAAGAAAAATCAAAAACTTGGAAGAGAGTATGGCTCAGATCATGAACTCCTTATTGCAAAATTCAAACTTAAATTGAAGAAAGTAGGGAAAACCACTAGACCATTCAGGTATGAACTAAATCAAATCCCTTACAATTATACAGTAGAAGTGAGTAATAGATTTAAGGGACTAGATCTGATAGATAGAGTGCCTGATGAACTATGGATGGAGGTTCATGACATTGTAGAGGAGACAGGGATCAAGACCATCCTCAAGGAAAAGAAATGTAAAAATGCAAAATGGCTGTCTGAGGAGGCCTTACAAATAGCTAGGAAAAGAAGAGAAGTGAAAAGCAAAGGAGAGAAGGAAAGATATACCCATTTGTATGAAAGTTCCAAAGAATAGCAAGGAGAAATAAGAAAGCTTTCCTCAGCCATCAATGCAAAGAAATAGAGGAAAACAACAGAATGGGAAAGACCAGAGCTCTCTTCAAGAAAATTAGAGCTACCAAGGGAACATTTCATGCAAAGATGGGCTCAATAAAGGACAGAAATGGTATGGACCTCACAGAAGCAGAAGATATTAAGAAGAGGTGTCAAGAATACATAGAAGAACTGTACAAAAAAGATCTTCATGACCCACATAATCACGATGGTGTGATCACTCACTTAGAGCCAGACATCCTGGAATGTGAAGTCAAGTGGGCCTTAGGTAGCATCTCTATGAACAAAGCTATTGGAGATGGTGGAATTCCAACTGAGCTATTGCAAATCCTTAAAGATAATGCTGTGAAAGTGCTGCACAAAATATGCCAGCCAATTTGGAAAACTCAGCAGAGGCCACAGGACTGGAAAAGGTCAGTTTTCATTCCAATCCCTAAGAAAGGCAATGCCAAAGAATGCTCAAACTACCACACAATTGCACTCATCTCACACGCTAGTAAAGTAATGCTCAAATTTCTCCAAGCCAGACTTCAGCAATACAAGAACCATGAACTTCCAGATGTTCAAGCTGGTTTTAGAAAAGGCAGAGGAACCAGAGATCAAATTTCCAATATCCGCTGGTTCTTCAAAAAAGCAAGAGAGTTCCAGAAAAACATCTATTTCTGCTTTATGGACCATGCCAAATCCTTTGACTGCATGGATCACAAAAAAACTGTGGAAAATTCTAAAGAGATGGGAATACCAGACCATCTGTCCTGCCTCTTGAGAAACCTGTATGCAGGTCAGGAAGCAACAGTTAGAACTGGACTTGGAACAACAGACTGGTTCCAAATAGGAAAAGGAGTATGTCAAGGCTGTATATTGTCACCCTGCTTCTTTAACTTATATGCAGAGTACATCATGAAAAACGCTGAGCTGGAAGAAGCACAAGCTGGATTCAAGTTTGATGGGAGAAATATCAATAACCTCAGATATGCAGATGACGTCAACCTTATGGCAGAAAGTGAAGAAGAACTGAAGAGCCTCTTGATGAAAGTGAAAGTGGAGAGTGAAAAATTTGACTTAAAGCTCAACATTCAGAAAACTAAGATCATGGCATCTGGTCCCATCACTTCATGGCAAATAGATGGGGAAACAGTGGAAACAGTGGCTGACCTTTTTCTGGGGCTCCCAAATCACTGCAGATGCTGATTGCAGCCATGAAATTAAAAGACACTCCTTGGAAAGAAATTTATGACCAACCTAGACAGCATATTAAAAAGCAGAGACATTACTTTGTCAACAAAGGTCCATCTTGTCAAGGCTACTTTTTTTCCAGTGGTCATGTATGGACGTGAGAGTTGGACTATAAAGAAAGTTGAGCAGTGAAGAGCTGATGTTTTTGAAGTGTGGTGTTGGAGAAGACTCTTGAGAGTCCCTTGGACTGCAATGCGATCCAACCAGTCCATCCTAAAGGAGAACGGTCCTGGATGTTCATTGGAAGGACTGATATTTAACTGAAACTCCAATACTTTGGGTCTGATGTGAGAGCTGACTCATTTGAAAAGACCCTGCTACTGAGAAAGATTGAGGGCAGGTGGAGAAGGGGACAAGAGAGGATGAGATGGTTGGATGGCATCACCGACCCTATGGACATGGGTTTGGGTGGTCTCCAGGAGTTGGTGATGAACAGGGAGTCCTGGCATGCTGTGGTTCATGGGGCCACAAAGAGTCAGATAGGACTGAGTGACTGAACTGAAGTAAACTGATATATATATATATATATATATATTTTAATTTTTTGAAATAACCTGTTTTTTTATCAGTTTGCTCCTTACACAAATTATGGATGTTTCCAACTTTAGATTATACTGTGGTTTCATTATTGGCTCTTTGCTTAACAGCTGTTTTCAAAGCAGTTGATGTCTGATAAAAAAAATAGAGGCAACATTACAGCTCTCTGAAAGTTTTCCATAAAGTTTCCTTATTTTTTTCTTAACTCGTTTATGCTTTGAATACAAAGTTAGTGTGAAGCAGTAATTATTTTTCTTTATTCTACTCTCAAAATGTCAATTTTGAAATCATAGCATGTAATTTTAGGGCTAGTTATTTAAGTTTTCTGTATCAGTGTTACTAGGAACTTGAAGGGATTACTGTGAGTGACCTGTTTAAATACAAAATATGTAAACTTACTTTAGGAGTTTTGGATTATTAGATTTTCTTATACCTGCTACTTTTTATCATCAAAATTTTAAAAATTCGCTTCCTTAGTCAGATAGCACCTTTAATTAGCTATGGGGGAAGAGGGGAGGTAAACTTTAATACATGGAGGGAGAAACCCTCAACCTTCAGGGTAAAGCCTCTAAGGAAATATAGAGAGCAAACTAATCTTTTCATAAAAAGTATTTTGGGCAGAAGACACCTAGATTCTGGCAGAAGTATCCTCAGTCTCAGTTGAAATAATCTACTCTGGGAAACAAGGCTCAGCCCTAGAGGCTCTTTTAAGCATTCTCAATTAGGGGAACAATTTTTTGTCTTCCATTTTGCCCATTTGTGCTCATAG
The DNA here is from genome assembly GCA_006410935.1 of Redunca redunca. NCBI lineage: Eukaryota > Metazoa > Chordata > Mammalia > Artiodactyla > Bovidae > Redunca > Redunca redunca. The sequence goes on along the minus strand of SJYQ01001587.1, from coordinate 491,451 downwards.
AAGATGTTTCACTATTGGTCTAAAGTGACAGGTCCAGTGCAGGGTATGCCTGGGACACTTCTACTCATGCAAGACAACATATAGTCTCTTTCAGATAATAGGATCACTAAGCCAGCAAAAAAAGTGGCTTGCTGGAAAATTGCAAAGTTGGAGTTCCAATGCTTCTGCTCATTTTTACAGTGATTTTGACAGGAAGATAAATGGTTATGATTTGTTTCCAATTATTATTTATTAAATTGAGAAATTTACCTGTAAAGAATGAAAAAAAAATAATAGAAAAACAAACTGAAAGAGTTTGAGTTTGGGGGCTGAAAAATGAAGAGTAACGAAAGGTTGCATTAGGTGAGTATTATTATTTATGCTTAAATGTTCTCACCAGAATTGCAATGTGCTTTCCTGGTTGGGAAAAATGATGAATAAGCATAGTTCCATAATGCATATTGATCATTCAAAAGCACACTGCAAACTAAAAGGCAAAACAACTTAGTCAAGGCTCTTAAAACACATCCAGGGAATTATGCCAATAAAGGAAGTTGCTTTCCAGGGAACATTGGGATATATTAGTTTTTGAATGAAGAGGTTAACCACTGAAGCACATTTTTAGAAGGGGTAGAAAGACAGCAAATCTTGAAAATAGGTAATTCTTCATGGTTGTGGACAGGCCTCCATGAGAATCTACACAGGATATTTTCAAGAAGTACATAATCAAAAGAGTGAAAATTTGCAGAAGACTGCATTTATATCCTTTTTAAGAAGCCATTATATTTTTCTCATGCTTCTTAACTTGAACAGCTTTTCACATATAAATTCCATCTCTGGACAAATTGGAAGAAGATATATTCCCCTCTCTTTCTGTTCTTCTTTCCTGATAACAACAAATTTCAACAATAAATATTTTAGCAAAACTATAATTTCGTGCCTTGACTTGGTATTATGAGTTCCATGACAGCAGATCACTTTTTCACTTGTTTTTGCATAATCAAAGTTTAAGTCAAAATATTTATTGAGTAAATTAAGAAATTGATAAAATAAATTAACAGATTTATTTAAAATTACAGAATTCATATAAGCTATTTTTAGAAGCTAATTTGATTTCAGGCCAGCATGATTTTGCTAGAATTATCTATCTGATATAATTCAACTCTAAGTTGAACTCTTACCTGAAGAAAGAATAAAACTCCTTGAAGATGCCAAAATACATCTAGTCCTCACTTAAATTTACAGGTAATCCATTAAAATTAAGGTATCATTTATTATAAGGCATCAGTGTGTGTGTATTGTAAATAGGCATTAAATAACACATTTTTTTCAATGTAGATAAGTAACAGGTACTATTAAGACATTTAGAAGAAAAACGTACTAAGAATGAAAGTATAAGAAAGGAAATTTATAGTCTTATAAGTCTTGAGTTAAGTAACTTTTGCTGATTAAACACCTTTATATTTTTCTCTAAATTTCACACTTTAAAAATAAATTTGTTCTATGTATATAGTGCTTTGCTTAACAAGATACAACCACCCATCTAGGGGACTTCCCTGGGGACCCAGCAATTGAGACTCTACACTTCCACTGTAGGGGGTTCTGGTTCAACAGATCCTTGGTTAGGGCACTAAGATCTTGCATGCCACAGGGTATGGCCAAAAAAAAAAATTAATGCAAAAAAACCACGATGGACAAATCTATCAAAATTTTTTTTAAGTGCAAGCATCTAGGATCTTAGCAGGGCCAAGAAGCATGTTTCATGATACTCAAGAAGATTGAGGGGTTGGTGAGGGGAGGGGAGAAAAATGGAAAGTTTCTGGGAGTGGAAATGAAAACAGAAAAGCCACATGTGATTAAACAGATGGAGGTGGGTATTCAAGACAAATTCACCCGTTTCATCATTTTGCTCCACATACACATTCTAGTAATACACTGCAGAAATAAAAATAAAGTTCTACTACCTGTAGAAACAGGAGAGAATCTTATAAATAAAAGAATAAAAGAAGCCAGCTACCAGAAAATTTATTGTACAGTTCCATTTACGTAGAGATTTAAGAGAAGGCAAAAGTAATTTATGATGTTAGAACTCAGGAAAAGTGGTTAAGGAGGTTGTTATAACTGGGAGAGGGGACAAGAGAGCCTCTTTAATGCTGATAATATCCTAATTCTTGATCTAGCTCACAGGACAACAAACATTTTTCCATAAAGAGTCATATAAGCTGTCTCAACTACTCAGCTCTGCTGTTCCTGTGCAAAGGCAACTATAGATAATATGTAAATAAATAACCGTTGTTGTGTAAAAAAAAAACAGAATTCATTCTATGTATATAGTGTTTCTTGCCTTAAAATTCATAACATTATTATAAAATAAAATGTTACCTTTTTAAAAAGAAGATAGCACAAACGATTTAAAAAAGTAGGCAGAAAATCAGCTACATGGTGGTAACACTAATGCTATATAGTATAATATTATAGTACTATACAATGTTATAGCGATATATAAAAGTGTTATATATACACATATGTAGTAAAAGCACACACACACATATATATGTGCATATTCTTTAAACTACCTTTCTAAAAACTTTCAAAATGGATTTATTGAGGTAAAATTGAAGGGAATAAGATGCACATATTTAAAATGCAATTTGATAGGTTTTGAAATGTGGGTATACCTGTGAAGCCGTCATCACAGTCAAATAGTGGATCCCTCAAACACCAACTTTTGCATTCCAGTCCACTATGATGAAAAGGGCATCTTTTTTTGGTGTTAGTTCTAGAAGGTCTTGTAGGTCTTCATAGAACTGTTCAGCTTCAGCTTCTTTGGCATTAGTGGTTGGGACATAAACTTGGATTACTGTGATACTGAATGGTTTGCCTTGGAAACAGACAGAAAACATCCTGTCATTTTTGAGACTGCACCTAAGTACTGCATTTCAGACTCTTTTGTTGAAAATGAGGGCTACTCCCTTTCTTCTAAGAGATTCTTGTCCACAGTAGTAGATATAATGGTCATCTGAATTAAATTTGACCATTCCTGTCCATTACAAAGTAGGAATGCAAAAGTAGGAAGTCAAGAGATACCTGGAGTAACCAGCAAGCTTGGCCTTGAAGTACAAAATAAAGCAGAGCGAAGGCTAACAGAGTTTTGTGAAGAGAATGCACTGGTAATAGCAAACAGCCTTTTTTAACAACATAAATGACTCTACACTTGGACATCACTGGATGGTCAATACTGAAATCAGACTGATTATATACTTTACAGCTAAAGAAGCTCTATACAGTCCGCAAAAACAAGACTGGTAGCTGACTGTGGCTCAGATCATGAACTCCTTATTGCATAATTCAGACTTAAATTGAAGAAAGTAGGGAAAACCATTAGGTCATTAAGGTCTAAATCAAATCCCTTATGATTACATAAGCAATGTGTCCTAAGGCTCACTTGATATCTGGCTTTATTAAATCTATAGTCAAATAGATTCGAAGGATTCAATCTGATAGACAGTTACTGAAGAACTATGAATGGAGGTTCGTAATATTGTCCAGGAAGCAGTGATCAAAACCATCCCTAAGATAAAGAAATGCAAAAAGACAAAATGGTTGTCTAAGGGGGACTTATGAGTAACTGAGAAAAGAGAAGTGAAAGACAAAGAAGAAAAGGAAAGATATACCCATCTGAATGCAGAGTTCCAAAGAATAGCCTAATAAGGAAGCCTTCCTAAGTGAACAATGCAAAGAAACAGAGGAAAAGAGTAGAATGGGAAAGACTAGCAATTTCTTCAAGAAAATTAGACATCAAGGGAATATTTCATGCAAAGAGGGACCAATAAAGGGCAGAAACAGTATGGACCTAAGAAGGAAAAGATATTAATAAGAGAAGAACTATATAAAAAAAGTTAAGGACCCACATAACCACGATACTGTGATCACTCACCTAGAGCCAGAAACAAGTGGGCCTTAGGAAGCATTGCTACAAATAAAGCTAATGGAGGTAATGAAATCCTAGTTGAGGTAGTTAAAATCCTAAAAGATAATGCTGTTAAAGTGCTGCACTCAATATGCCAGCAAATTTGGAAATCTCAGCAGTGGCCACAGGACTGGAGAAGGTCAGTTTTCATTCTAATCCCAAAGAAGAGCAATGCCAAAGAATGTTCAAACTATAGCACAATTGCACTCATGTCACATGCTAGCAAAGTAATGCTCATAATTCTCCAAGCTAGGCTTCAACAGTATGTGAACCAAGAACTTCCATATGTTCAAGCTGGTTTTAGAAAAGGCAGAGGAACCAGAGATCAAATTGCCAACATCCGTTGGATCATCAAGAAAGCAAGAGAATTCCAGAAAAAAAAACATTTGCTTATGCTTCATTGACAAGTCTTTGACTATGTGTATCACAACAAAGTGTGGATAATTCTTAAAGAGGTGGGAATACCAGACCACATTACCTGCCTCCTTTCAAATCTGTACGCAGGTCAAGAAGTAACAATTAGAACTAGTCATGGAACAACTGACTGGTTCAAAATTGGGAAAGGAGTATGCAAAGTTGCATATTGTCACCCGGTTTAAGTTATATGCAGAGTATATTATGCAAAATGCTGGACTGCATGAAGCACAAGCTGAATTAAGAATGCTGGAAGAAATATCAATAACCTCAGATATGCAGACAAAACCATCCTAGTGGCAGAAAGCAAAGAGGAACTAAAGAGCCTCTTGATGAAAGTGAAAGAGGAGAGTGAAAAAGCTAGCTGAAACCTCAGCATTCAAAAAATGAAGATCGTGGCATCTGGTCCCATCACTTTATGGCATATAGATAGGAAAACAATGGAAACAGTGACAGATTTTATTTTCTTGGGCTCCAAAATCACTGCATGATTTTGCATGGTGACTGTAGCTGTGAAATTAAAAGACTTTTGCTTCTTGAAAGAAAAGCTATGACAAACCTAGATAGCATATTAAAAAGCAGAGATATTACCTTGCTAACAAAGATCCATATAGTTTATGATATGGTTTTTCCAGTAATCACGTAAGGATGTGGGTGTTGGACCAGAAAGACAGCTTGAGTGCTGAGGAATTGATACTTTGGAACTGTGGTGTTGGCGAAGACTCTTCAGAGTCCCTTGGACTGCAAGGATATCAAACCAATCAATGCTAAAGGAAATCAATCCTGAATATCCATTGGAAGGACTGATGCTGAAGCTGAAACTCCAATACTTTGGCCACCTGATGCGAAGAGCTGACTCATTAGAATAGACCCTGATATTGAGAAAGATTGAAGGCAGGAGGAAAAGGGGATGACAGAACATGAGGCGGTTGGATGGCATCGCTGAATCAATGGATATGAGTTTGAGCAAACTCCAGGAGATGGTGAAGGACAAGGAAGCCTGGCGTGTTGCAGTCCATGGGACCGCAAATAGTCAGACATGACTGAGCAACTGAACACCACCACCGACCGAAGTTCCCTTGAGACTTTGTAACCATGCCCTCAGTCTACTGTTTTGGACATGGACTTGCTTTTAACTTATTACATAGTACACCTCCAACACATGGAAATTAAGTAAGTCAATATTTAAGCTCATGCTCCAACATAACTTTTTCCAAATAGAATATTTTAGTTAATTTTTGATGCCAATGACAAAATCATAATTATGACCTTTTGAATGTGTTCCTGTGGAGAAAAAAAAAAGAGGGCTTTCCTCAATAGCAATAGTGATTTTCGAATATTTAGTGAACAGCAAGGAAACATTCATACTAATTTTTCATGAATTATATTTGAAATGACTTGGTTTGGACATTTGATTACATTTATCCAATATTCTACTAATGACCTATAACAGATGGCTTGGCTAACACAGGAGAGTTAAGATAAAGCATAATAAGCCATTTTCACCTCTCCATTTAGAAGGAAATAGAATATAGCACCACAGTAAACAATAACTTCTCTAGTATGTATACACACACATTTATTAGACATTTTACTGATGAAAAGAATGTATAGCTCACAATTTACAAATAACGTATTCCATATTATATTTCATATAATCAACTGAATCTTACAGAATATTTTTATTTAATTGGCAAATGACAAATGAGTATACTTGCAACATGCATGTTGCTGATATTTTCATTTATGTTAATAGACAAAACAGAAGTAGGACACATTTCAAAACTTTACTCATTCATCAACAATGTAAGCACTTGCTTGTGATTTTGTTTAGTCACTGGCTCACAAAATTCCTGAATATTTAACAGGTTTTTAACAGCTTTAGTACACCACTTCCCATAGAGTGTTGTACTCTTAGACAAAGAAAGTCTGACCAATTGCCATTGAGTACGGTGAGAGTTAGCCTATTCTAATAGAAACTTTTGCTCTTTAGTAACTAATCATCTGTTTTTGATCAAGGTTAACTAGTTATCACCAGATTATAAAGTTCTATATCACTTGATTTAAAAAATTCAATGTTTTTCTATCATCTCTTTACATTAAAATACACTGATTAAAGGTAAAATACAAAAATCACATTCTGCTGATTTCCTGATAAAAAATTTAGAGCAGTACATGGACTAACAGTTGTATTCAGGTTTTGTTTTTCTGAAGGGCCAAGAAAACAGTTATGGCAACCAGAGCTTCTGTTTTCCCTGACACTTTACCTCCTCATCCTCTTTTACTTTGTTTCTCTTTTCTTCTCCAGATAGAGATCCTCATAATATGGGACATCCTTAAAACACAGTTGTCTGTTACTGACATAATTAATTTTATTTGTTTATAATCTTTATGAGTCTATATAAAGATATAGTCTTTGCCTAAAAATTGCAGTTAAATATGCATTCGTTCCAATCCAGCTTGTTTTTAAATGTTTCCCAACTGCCTTTTTTTCCCCCTGTTGGCTGCTGGTAGCCATGACAACAACCTGTGCTTAGACATTGTGAGCTCCTCTCCATCCAAGAGATTTGGAAAGCCTGGCAAGGTGCCAGGGATATGTGCTGATTCAGATGAGAGGGTCCGTTTAGCTATCCAGTCTTTGATCCAAATTGAGAGTTCTTTGGTCTGTTTGCTTCCCCTCAGGCAAACTATCTTTCCTTTACTTGTTTCAAATTCTTGACTTGGATATTAGGTATAACTTCAAGTAACTGTCAAAATAAAAAAAAAATCACTTCAAGTATGTCTTTATGTTCTTTACTATTTCCTGGAAATTGATTATGTTAGCATATAGAAGATGCAGTTTTACTGTAGAATTTCTGGTGTGCCTTTTGAAATTGTGTTACAAAGGATGTTAATGTGATTGCTTTTTTATGGGTAAAGGAAAGCAAATGGCAGTTGGTGAAGAGAAAAAGGATAGTGGGACTGGAGTACCAATTTGGATCAGGTGTTGATCATTTTTGTCTAGATTAAGTAGTACAATTATAAACAGTCTTTTAAAATAAAGGCTCAAAAAGGCTGAAAGAAAGGCTTTCCATAAGAGCTCCCCTAGTCCCCATCCTAAAACAGAAATGTTCACTGTAAAATAGAAGTTGCAAAGTGGTTAAGAGTAGTTGGTTGGAAATAAGAGCCAAAAGACAAAACTGCATTGCAGTGATTGGCTTAATTTGGTGAATAAATTGCTATTTTCAGATTCAATTTGTATCAGTGGGCAAAACTCTGTACACCTGCAGACCCTGTCAGTATCAGGGCAATGAAGCAGCCAATCTTAAATAATCCATTGCCCTTTCAACAATAATTGCACCCCCAATCCTGAAGCCTCAGCAGAGGAAAGAAGCCTTTGATATCTGATTGGCAAGCAATATTCTTTTCTATCACTAATAGGAAGAACACCACGGATTGTAAATTTAAAGAATATCTCAGAAAAGTCTGTCTCCTTGTTTTTAAAAGGAGCCAAGGGTGTTGAATTGTTGGAAAGATTCATCTTTATTAAATGTGACTGAACACTGGAAGAGTAAGATACTGTTTCCTGCAAGAAAGTAAAGAAATCGCATTTTGGTTATTTGCAATGCTCAGTGTAGCAGGTTGAGTTAAATAGGTGTTCATGGAAGTCATGCATATTTCCTGGCTAAGGAGAAAGGTAGCAAAGTTATTTCACAACTTTTCACCATGGAGGGGGTAGGGTGTTGGGTGGAATACCCTAATCTTCCTAAGCTCTGATTCAGGTCCCTAGTTAGAGACCTTGTCCATTCTAGCACTTGGGGGCTGGAGCAATTTTATGAAATGAAAAAAAATTTTCATTTTGAGGTAATAATAGACGTGAATTAATTAATTCATAAATACTTTTTTCTAACTTTCCACTTTATGAATATTAACAAAAATGCAAGTGATATATTTCATGCATGTATATTGAAAGAAAGAAAAAAATTTACCTTTAAAAATGACATCATAATTACTATAAAAAGTGCCACATCCACACGTTTTAGTACATCCATAGTAGCATATAAAGTTTTTAAACTCAGAGATATAAAGGGAGAAAATATGTGATTTATTTCAATGATACTTTTCTAGTATCAAAAACTTTTATAGGTACTTGAATAAAATAAAGCTAGACTACTTGTCAGTAAGTACACATTCAAGTATTTAATGATTCCTTTTTCCTGTTATATTCATTTATTAAATATTTATTGAGTGTCTGCTACTCAGGCACTGTGCTAGGTGAAAGAAATAAAACTCTTGAGTGGTTCCTGCAGGAAATCCACTTTATCTTCTAAAGGGGGCTTATATGTAGAACAAAATATTCTTCCTTGTCTGCTAGTAGCTGTACGGTATAGCAATATAACTTAAGCAGTTGCCACTTGGCAACTTGCCACTTAAGCAGTTGCATCTTGAGTTTGAAGCTTGACTAGGACTACATTGGATACCATAGAAGTGAATTGTACTTTGAATGACAGGAATTGGAAAGGGAGACAAACTCTGATGGAGGAATAGGTTTCTTTTATTTCATGTAGGCAAAGGTGAAAAAAAAAGAATAGAAATGCCATATTAATATGCAGATATTTATATAATGAAGACATTCACACTTAACTGTATACTTTGGTTGAAAGCTCTAGTTTTACCTCAGTTTTCTTCTACTCATCTTCATTGGATTTTAACTGAAGATGGGAGCTTCGTATATTCAGATTTTGTCACCTCAAAGCATTCCATACACCAAATAACATTTTTCCAAAGTCCCATATGATTCAGGTTAGCAGATGCCAGATACACAGTCCATTTAAAACCAAACACATTGCTGCTAGTGTTATGATGATTCTATTCCCATTACTCTGCATATGATATATTATAACAGGCTGGACTGATTTATTTGACCTCTTGTCAGATATTTGTTTATCGACTGAAATCTACATGGCATTTTTTCCCTGTGGGGTTTGGCTAGTGTATAAAAGCAACATGCCAACTACATATTTTACTGTTTTGATCTTTCCAGCTGCTTTCTTGATGGACAGTCTGTTCCTGATTTTTGTCGTTGCTTTGCAGTCAGTCTGGGAAGAAGGGAATATCCGCATTTCAGCTCCCAATGTGGAGATACTTTTTCAGGAATATCAACCCTTCTGATCCATATTTTGTAATGTAATGGGTTATTTTAGTAATCCAGACAGATATAGATAATGCTTGGGTTGCTATGGATTCAACAAAGCTTTATTTGAGCAGTGAATCCAAAAGTAATTGTCTGTCAATGTACTTCACTCCTATTTAACTGCAGCTTGTCAGTGGCTGGTGGGAAGGCAGGTGGCTGGATGCATTGACGTTAGTCACACATGACATAACATAGTCAAACTGGGATAAGTGAATATCACGCAACCAAATAAAAGCTTTTTTGTTGTTTTTCACAGATGGATTCTGCCTATAAGCAGCGCTTGACTTTTAGAAAAAAGAAACATACACTACACACAGATTAAAAAAAACAACAACATAGTCCGTGTGCATTCTGAAATGTAAAATATAATAGACTCAAAGGCTTATTTGTATAAAATTCATAAAAAATATTTTCACTCAAACTTAGAAAACGGATTCATAGCTAGCAAATTCTTAATTTGTAAATGATTTAGAGAGACTTCTAATAAGAAATTGTTAGATAAAAGCCACCTTATCTGGCTACCATACCTATGTAGGCACTTGTCTTTCTCAGTTAACTGTTACATGGACAAAACAGTTTGTCTTTGCCCCTGGAGTGTGCCTGGTACCCCCCTTTGCTGACTCTGAAGTTTTGCTCTGTTCCCTCCAGGGTTCTCCTGAAGCTTCCTTTCTGCCCTCCAGATGTTGTTTCTCTGTCTTCTCTAACTCTTCTCTAGTCTGCTGTAGCTTGCAGTTATCCTTCCTCTCCTGAAGCAGTCACTGAATACGTCCTCTGGCCATGGTGATTTTCTGGCCCTGGGAACCCACCAATAAAAGAATACAAGAGCCTTCTGTCATGAGCTTACAGTCTTGTGGGAGATCCATAAAAGGCAAACATTACAGTAGAAATATATACATAGTAAAAAGAAAGGACCTACTACCTGAAGGAAGATGTTGGGAAAGCCCTCACAGTCATCAATTTGAACTGACATTTTCAAAAAGAGAAAATTCTCATGTGAACTTTGTGAGGGAGGGCATTTTAAGAAATGGATAAAACATATGCCATGAAAAATGAGGATGTTCAAGGAGCAGTGCTCAACTTAGGACTGCTTAAAGGAAAAGTGAGAAACAAGCAAGGTAGGTGAGGATGGTTGTCATGATATTTGTGAAGTCATGAGATCAGGTATGTTCTACTTGCCAAATAAGTTCAAACTTTATAATGGTTTCAAGTTAGGCACAGGGGATGACATGGTCATATTTAAATTTCAGAAAGAAAATTAAATTATCAGGATGCATTATTGAGTTTAGAGGCACAGAGACTAGTGTTTGTCGCTCAGTCGTGTCTGACTCCACAACCCCATGGACTGAAGCCTGCCAGGCTCTTCTGTCCATGGGATTTCCCAGGCAAGAATACTGGAGTGGGTTGCCATTACCCTTCTCCAGGGGATCTTCCCTACCCAGGGATCCAATCTGAGTCTCCCGCATTGCAGGTGGATTCTTTACCACCTGAGCCATCAGTGAAGAGGGGGCATTACAATACTGAAGTAAGGGATGAGAGAAGGCTGAGATGTTTAGGAGAGAAGACTGTGTCTGGAGCTTGAAAATATATGGAGAATGAAAAGAAGGAAGAGTATAGAAGAGAGATGGCAAATTAAGCCCTGAATTGCATCTCTTCTCACCCTGCACTCACAGTGCTAAACAATCAGAGTAATCATTCTAACTAAACCTGGTTATAGCTCAAGAAAACACTTCTGAAAGCCACCCCTAATCAATAAGAGGGATCAAATGAGGGGACATATATTTGCTACCATTGACATAGAGTGAATACTAGATTATCAGTTCACTGGGGAATCTCATGGGAGAATATGCTCAATTAAGTAACTCATTATTTGTCCATCCCATTTATTTTCACATCACATATCTTGTTTATTTATCTTCCTCTTGAAATGCAGTATGAATCTCTCATTTTAAGTTAATTTTACCCATTTATGACTCTTTTTCTAACTAAATTGAAGGTTCATTTGAAACCCTATAGGTGTTATTTACCAACATTAGTTTTCTAGTTTCAAACATAATTTGCACATAATTAGCAATTAGTTTATGTTTGCTGAATGGATATCTTAGCCATTTTGACTACCACAAGCCAATATCTACAGAATGATGACACACAAAAACATATTGCTTGTCATTGACAGGTGAATTGTTTCAAATCAAACAAAATTTGGTAAAACACAAAAAACAGGGTAACAAAGAGTTGGATTACTATTAATCATGTGTGAAGTCGCTCAGTCATGCCTGACTCTTTGTGACCCCATGGACTGTAGCCTACCAGGCTCCTCTGTCCATGGGATTTTCCAGGCAATAGTACTGGAGTAGATTGCCATTTCCTTCCCCAGGGGGTCTTCCTGACTGAGGGATCGAACCTGGGTCTCCAGCATTGTAGGCAGACCGTCTCAGCCACCAGGGAAGTCTCACTATTAATCATAGGAAAGTATATAAATATATCTGGATTGAAATATTCTTAAATCGAGCTGAGTCATATATCTGTGGGTCTTTGAAGTTGGAATTTTCTCTCATCTACACCACTAGTTCTAAATTAATATCTACTTTCTGGAGTAACAGCCTGAGGTTGTTGGGTCTGTAATTTTCTCTGTGAACGGCAAAAAGTTTTAACATTAGTGCCCCTATTCTATTACTGATAAGCTCATTTGCAGTATAATTTTAATTACTCATAGACTCTTCACAGCAATAATTTCTTAAATTCCTAAAGATTTTATAATTCTTGTTTTGAGAAAAGTTGTTAAAGACAGTCATTATTTTACATTTGGGACAAATTCAAATTCTAAAAACACCAATTCAGTAAAAATGTTTTAGCTTTGAATTATCCTTCAAAATCCCCCTTCAGAATTGATACAAAAATGTAAAAATAGAACTATCTCCTCAGTAAACCAGGGATCATGGACACATACACAGTAACAGGTGGGTACCTCTCCTTGGTGACTATCTGCTGGTACCCATCTGCCTTATCTTTGTAAACAGGGATATTTTACACTGTAAGGGAATATTGATGTCTGTAAATTTCTTAGAGAGCAAGATTTACTTAGATACCCCAAAGTGACAGTGTAATTCACTTAAAGTGAATTACATTTATAGTAAAGCTGAATGAACGTTGAGATATCTAAAATGTTGTTTAAATTGCATTTTTGGTTTATGCAGAGCCACTTTTATTGGAACAGGCTTTGCTTATGAAATCAGATTGAATTCTACTCTATTTCTGTTCAACAGATCACAGTTCTGCCCTAAATAAAATCATTCTGTTTTTCTAAACAGTGGAAGATGGGATATGGCCAGCTTTGTCTGGCTTGCTCCTGATTCACATTTGCCCATGTATCAGCAGCTTCTTCTTCATATATATATTTCAATAGCATTCACATTGTTAAATTCAGAACTATTGAAGGTTTCATTGATTGCATTGTCCTTCTGAGAGTGCTAGAAATACTCTCAGAGGACAAAAAAATGTCTTGTAGGAAATATCATTGAGTATTTAATGGGTGCCCTTGGGTCCTAGGTAGTAGGTGCTATTACTGAAAAAAACTCTGTGGTGCAAGTACACTCTTGGAGGCTTATATGGTGAATTCTCATGTAGAACCCACACATAAACATAATAATATTAAAGAGAAAATGCTTTTATATCAAATCAATATTGTTATACTAAGATGATTGCTAAAGCATTAGCCATGAAACAAGTCAAATGTGCTTGTATTCTAGTTGGGATACATAGTAGCTTTGGTGATGTAATGGGTCAGTGAACTATTGGAGAGAATATGGGGAAAGTACAAATAAAATTTACTGAGTTGAGACCAAAACTCATTTAGAAGAAGTTCATTTGCTAAGCTCTAGAGAAGACTTGTAGGATTATAAAGCCTGAGGTAAATTGGCAAGATGATTGGGAAAATGACACAATAACTTCCTCTCATGGAGGCTTTGAGCCAATCTACTTATTTGTGAATCCAATTTATCAAATTCATCTCTTAAATTATATAGCTTGCTTTCCCTGAGTAGTTTAAATTGTCTTACAGACATTATCTCATTTGTCCTCATAAAGAGACGGTAAGTTACTATTGAATGATTGCTTCACGGAGTGAGTATGCTAATGAATGGCAATTCAAAGTAAGAGTTTTTAATCCTTACTGTATCATCCACTGGTTTTGTGACAATGATAAGTAAGGTAATCTCCATTAGCCTTATTTTCTTTATCTTTGCCATGGAGATATATTCAGACTTTTCACTTAATATCATGGGGCATATTGTAAGAAGTCACAACCATACTCAAGAACAGTCTTGGAATTCTTCCTAAGAAAAGACTTGCACTGGATTTCAATAAACTTAAAGCTATACCAAAGCATGTTTTGTTATTGAATTAACCCCTCATTTAAGGCAGCATAGGGCTTCCCTGATAGCTCAGTTGATAAAGAATCTGCCTGCAATGTGGGAGACCTGGGTTCGATCCCTGGGTTGGGAAGATCCCCTGGAAGAAGGGAAAGGCTACCCACTCCAATATTCTGGCCTGGAGAATTCCACGGACTGTGTAGTCCACGGGGGTCATAAAGAGCTGGACACAACTGAGCGACTTTCACTTTCAGGGCTTCCCTGGTGGCTTAGATGGTAAAGAATCTGCCTGCAATATGGGAGACCTGGGTTTGATCTTTGGGTTGGGAAGATCCCCTGGAGTGGGGCATGACAACCCACTCTAGCATTCTTGCCTAGAGAATCCCCATGGACAGAGGAGCCTACAGTCCATGGGGTCACAAAGGGTCAGACACCAGCGAGTGACTTAGCATGGCAAAAGGTAGCATATTCTTGTAGATACCAGAATGGCTTTAAATATTAAAATTTAAAAACATTTCTTAAACCAGAAATACTTACAAGGAGTTGTGCTGGTGTGGGAGTGACAGAGATGATTGATACGGCTGCTGCTTTTCAGGAACTTCTATCTAGAAGAACAGACATGGTAAGAACTTGATAAAACAGAAAGGGTTGAGATATGTAAGTACTGCCATGAACAATGTGCCATGGGAGCATAGATTAAATAGAGATTCATTTTGCTTAGGTGGAATAAAAAGAACAGTTTTCAAGAATTGAGAGTAGAAAAAGAATTTGGGGCCAAAATGTAAAGGATTTGAATAGTACATGTAGATTGAATTCTTTAAGCAGAATTATCAAATATTTTAAGCCTCTTGAGCCTGATCAAAGTATTTAATCTGGTCTGTGATTAAATTGTGCATTTGTGATGCAATTACAATTGTGATGCATTAAATTATGAAACTGTAATGGTGTTGAGACAAGTAGATTAGAAATGAGTTGTAGAGAGAAATAGCAACAGAGAAGAATAATTCAGGTAGGATTTAATGATTTCTAAGTTGAATAACAGGGTGGGTGGTGATATCATTAACCAAAAATCAGAAGTAAAGAGGGGAATCAAGCCTAAATGAAATGAAGGAATAACAGAGTATGATTTTTCTAAAGTAGGATGAATATTCTTCTGTATCCATATTCCAATTTTCACTTAAAATTCAGGTTATATTTTTAATATCAACCAAAACATCTGTAGTTTTGACAGATGCCTATGTTTAGTAGAGACATGGAGGCCAGAGTCCCTGTCCAAAGAGCGGGAGAGAAAATTCAAGACAGTGAAGACCAAATCCAGTAACATTTAAGGGGTTATTCACAAAAGAAGTGTCCATGTATATATATCAGAAAAAAGTTTTAAATGAAAAGCCAGAAGTAAATAATGCCATGGAAGCTCTGGAAGAAAATATTAACAAATAAAGAGTATCCCATTGTTAAATAATTCAGTGATGTCAAGGGAACTTGATGGAGACCAAAACTCATTTTTTAAGACCACCAATTGATTTTAGGAATTGACAATTACAGATTCATTATAGGATGGGAGGCAAAGACTATATGATAGTAAAAAAAGGATAAAGCTATCCAATTAATTCAAGAAATGTGGCAACTAAGGAAAGGAGTTATAGGACTGCTTCTTAAAGAGAAACTAGGCTCATAAGTTTCAATGAAGGATGGCTTAAAGCATTTACAAGTAAAAGAAACAGTGGATGGAGGCAATGAATTTCAGGAGGGAGAATACAGCATTCATAGAGAAAAGCCACAAGTGGGAAAGGGATGCGATCAAAACTGATTGAGCCACTTTTTCATAAGAGACTATAAAGGAGTTGGCTGATAGTTGTTCAGAAATAGATCACCTGCTGAAGGGTTGATTTTGTATGTGCGGGGTGGGAGTTGGTACTTTGAGTAGGGTGCTTACACTTAAAACTTTGTTAAAAGAAATGGGAAAGGAAACTGAATAGATGCCTGGTAATAGTGTGATAAAGACAGTGATATTTTCAAAGGATATCCAGACGTCAGATAAGTAGAGTGATATAGAGAACATTCTGAGGGAAAAGATGGAGGATATCCATATTTTCTTAACAAGTGATTAAATGTTCTAGAGGACACAGTCCGCCTAGAGAGGACATTTTACAAGAAAAGAGACATTAATTGTCCAGCATGAGACTGTGCATGAGGTGCCAGTGGCTGTCTCTACCCTTACAAACTGCCACTTCTTTGTTTTCACAAGGAACATCAGTTTTACTAGTTTTATTAGCCAGGCCCAGAATAGCGGGCTAAGGATACTATTCTAGCAAGATTTGTATGTTGGAAGTTATAGAAAGCAGTCCTTCTTTTGGTGAGAAAGAGTAACTTGCTAAGGTTCAAAGAAAGCAGAAGAAGTTGTGAGATTCTACTCAAATGATTTCTCATTTGACAAGGAAAATCTCTTCTTTAATCTGTGTTTTAAGGCATCAAATATGAAAGATATAGAACTGTTCATGAGGAGCACGTCGGCAAAGTTGAAATGGGCTGTTGACCTTAGCATTAGTTGCACACTGAGAATGAGAACCGGAGCATGGGATCCAGGGGATGGTCTCCTGATGATGGCAACCCTTATCTTCCTGGTGTCTATATTCCACTTTCATGGACCTTTCTTCTTGGCCACCTTAGCTTTTATCATAGTTAACATCAATAGTCTTATGCTAAACCAATTTTTATCCAATTCAAAATTACTTTCTTGCTGAACATTTTATTCTCCTATTTAACCTCTGAATTTTTTCTTTATTCATCAACTATGAGTCCTCCAAGGACAACTGATCAGGGATGAGTGATTCTAACAGCTGAGGGATTTATAAGTGAGCAGGATCAGTCTAGGCACAACTGATAGACTTTGTCATCAACACAGGGTTTCAAGGATATATATTTAAAATATGTTTTGTTATAGTATATAAAATAAAAGCCTTAATCTACTTCTAGGAGTTTATATCAATGAAAAAAAAATAGAGATGTGGAGAGACTTGTCTATAGAGGTTATCACAGATAGATAAATGATTTCATATATATGTATGGTACATCCATAGAATGAAATTGTGATTTTTTTTTTTACTTAACGTTTGATGCTATTGGAAAAAAATGCTTATGTTGTAGTTCACTAAACAAAAATAGGATAGAAAAGAATGATCCATATTTTAGCAGAGAAAAATGTGTGTGCCTCTGTGTATGTGTCTGTGTGTTTTACAAGCATATGTTTAGGAAAAATCCTAGAAAAACTATAATATAATTTTCATATTGGTTATTTCTGAGTTGTGGTTTCATGGGTGATTTGTGCTTTTCCAATACATTCACCTGGATTTGGTAATTTTTTATAGTGATCATGTATCACTTTTCTTATTAATAAAGATGAATACCTATGTGATCACAGCTATAATTTTGTTATGCCACATTTTTTTAATGACATAAACACACACACACACACACACACACACAGACACCACACACACTCTTTGACACATTNTAATAAAGATGAATACCTATGTGATCACAGCTATAATTTTGTTATGCCACATTTTTTTAATGACATAAACACACACACACACACACACAGACACCACACACACTCTTTGACACATTGTCTGTTTTTTAAATGAATACAGTGATTTCACCTAGTAATTGGGCCTAATTATCTCCTGCAGGTCTGAGAAGTGTGTACTTTTTGCCATTTTGTCTAATGGCAGCCAATTTACACCTAGGTCCTCTACAATTGATCTTCTGGGCCTTTCATGATATCATAACACTTTAGAATTTTCTGAACAGTGTGACTTTTTAATCATTCTGTACACAAAATAGGAAATATTTGTCAATTATTGAGTGCTTCAGTGTTAACCATTTGATTTAGTTGGTTGGAGGAGCAGAGTGTAAGAGCATCACAGTGATGGGGATAGGAGGTTGGATGAATCAGTGGCTGTCTTTGCTGTTTGTAAGGTGGAAAACAATGTGATTCATTAACCATTCAATTCATTTGCAGTCTTTCTGCTCACTAGTCCATAAATAGTACAAACTGGGTGAAACAATGATTCAGAATTTTCTTATCAGTGTTCATTCAGCAGGAGAAATTTTGAGGTCCCACAGTTTGTTTTGCTTTTTCTTTCCTTCTTCCATCACTGATAAATTAGAAAAAGTAATTAAATACTGTTGGTAATAACTTGCTTGTTGTACCTTGAAAAAGAATGTATTTCATTATAGAATGTGTTTTATTCTCATTCTTTTTCTTTCTCTCAGGAGCACACATGCACACACATACAAACATGTTACCAGATATTTAAACCTTGTTTTGCTGATGTGACTACGTTTTAAATTTTACTAAATCTCATAGACATCAATCACACAACTATTATTAAAAGTACTACTAGAGAAATAAGAGTAACTGAGCTCTAATAGAGCCAGGTGCTATGTTCATTCTATGTATGAACTACACCTTGTTAATTGCTTTCAGTATTCATTTGATAATATTTATACTGAGTAATAATGTACTTTATAACCTTACAAAAGGGTTAAATTTATTTTTTTAGCTTAACATTCCGTTTAACAATTACCAATGGCATCACTTTTCAAGGAATCTGTTAAATCAATTATTTAAAGATGTAGTGTTTTTTTATTTTTTAAATTAATTTATTTTTTAATAGAAGGATAATTGCTTTACAGAATTTTGTTGTTTTCTGTCAAACCTCAACATGAATCAGCCATAAGTATACATACATCCCCTCCCTTTTGAACCTCCCTCCCATTTCCCTCCCCATCCCACCCCTCTAGGTTGATACAGAGCTCCTGTTTGGGTTCCTAAGCCATACAGCAAATTCCTCTTGCCTATCTATTTTACATATGGTAATGTAAGTTTCCATGTTACTCTTTCCATATATGTCATCTTCTCCTCCCCTCTCCCCATGTCCATAAGTCTATTTTCTATGTCTGTTTCTCCACTGCTGCCCTGCAAATGCATTCTTCAATACCATTTTTCTAGATTCTGAATATATTTGTTAGTATATGATATTTATCTTTATCTTTCTGACTTACTTCACTCTATATAATAGGCTCTAGGTTCATCCACCTCATTAGAATTGACTCAAGTGCATTCCTTTCTATTGCTGAGTAATATTCCATTGTGTATATCTACCATAAATTCTTTACCTGACTTAGTGTTTTTAAAAAGCTGTATAAGCAATAGGGTGATTTCAAAATTTCAGAAAAAAAAAGGAAAAATGGAAGAGAGGAAGAAGGGAAGGAAGGAAGGAAGGGACTTACTGCTCAATAAAATGCTCTACCCAAAGCAAGGCCCTGTTTTTATTCTCTGTTTCATGGTTTGGCTGATAACTGAACTGAAATATGTTTTCTTCATAAAGCTGTAAAGAAAAGTTGTCATGCTGTTTTTCATGAGTAAAAGAAAGACAAATCCAAAACCTGGGATTTTATTAAGTATTATCTTAGAGTAGCAGTTTGCTGATATTAGTATCCACCAAATCATATTTGCCAGGAATGGTGATCTAAATGTGAACACTTCTATCAAGAACAAAATACTTTTGTAGGATAATTTCATGAAGACCAGCCAAAAGCATTCAGGTCTCCAGCCATCTAGCATGGCTCTAAGTGACTTCTTAAATCTGTTAGCACTTCTACATTTCTATGTAGCTTTCATTTGATGGCTCTTTTAGGGGCTTCTCTGATTGAAACGGAAGTATCTCAGATCTTATGACAATGGTCTAGTCATGTTTTATATGGGACAGTCTCTTGTGTATCTGTGATGGGCTGGTGCTGCATAACGCATTTGATTGGGGGACACAGGTTCAATCCCTGCATCAGGAAGATTCCCTGGAGGAGGGCATGACAACCCGCTCCAGTTTTCTTACCTGGAGAATCCCACAGACTGAGGATAGGGCAGGCTATAGTCCATCGGGTTGTAAAGAGTCAGATACAGCTGAAATGACTTGGCACACATGCAAGGCATTTAGTTATCAATAAACAAAAATACACATTAGTAGTATTCTAAGGTATTAATTTAACAAGTATTTAATGTGAAGCATGTTAGGAAAACTTCCATCTGACAGTATAAGGATAGAATAAAATGTTTTTGTTTTAGAAAACTAGGAATATTTTAGTATCCCTCTTATGTAAGGTGAATTAAAAAATGACAGATGATAAAATTCTGAATTAAACTTTTAATAATATTTTTATCTAGTAGACCTTAGACTGCAAATATAAAATATGGATGCAGATCTTTCTGCTTCATTGTGGTTACATTGGATACAGGATATGCCTAATAAGTACTGTGCAAAACAATTGTATAAGTAAACATTTGACATTATTCTATCATAGCATAAAATGAGCAATAAAAAATGATATAAGAAAACAATGTGACAATGTATTGAGTCAGAAATTGCTTTTGTGTACATGTTGTGGAATTGTGTTAGTCACCTCTCTCTAGGTCACATGAATATTATGATGAATATCACAATGTCTGTGAATTGTTTTCTGAATCCATAGAAAGGTAACTGACATGGAGTAAGAACTAAATATTTCATCTTTCTGGTTCAGAAAAATGTAGTTAAATAGCCACAAGAATAACTTTGCCCACTAGTGTCTGCCTCCTGCCAAAGATAACTTATCTGAGTTCAAATTACTTTTCTTTAAATTGATATAAAGTCCAGTAGAAATCTTTAATGTTCAGTGATTCAGTTCAGTTCAGTTTGGTCCCTCATTGTGTCTGACTGTTTGCGACCCCATGGCCGGCAGCTCGACAGGCTTCCCTGTCCATCATCAACTCCCGGAGCTTACTCAAACTCATGTCCATTGACGTGGTGATGCCATCCAGCCATCTCATCCTCTGTCATCCCCTTTTCCTCCTGCCTTCAATCTTTCCCAACATCAGGGTCTTTTCAAAAGAGTCAGCTCTTTGCATCAGGTGGCCAAAGTATTGGGGTTTCTGCTTTAGCATCAGTCCTTCCAATGAATATTCAGGACTGATTTCTTTTAGGATGGACTGACTGGATTTCCTTGCAGTCCAAGGGACTCTCAAGAGTCTTCTCCAACACCACAGTTCAAAAGAATTGATTCTTCAGCATTCAGCTTTCTTTATAGTCCAACTCTCAAATCCATACATGACTACTGGAAAAACCATAGCCTTGACTAGACAGACCTTTGTTGACAAAGTAATGTCTCTGCTTTTTAATATGCTCTCTAGGTTGGTCATAACTTTCCTTCCAAGGAGTAAGAGTCTTTTAATTTCATGGCTGCAATCAACATCTGCAGTGATTTTGGAGCCCCCCAAAATAGAGTCTGTCACTGTTTCCCCATCTATATGCCATGAAGTGATGGAAGGGATGCCATGATCTTAGTTTTCTGAATGTTGAGCTTCAAGCCAACTTTTTCACTCTCCTCTTTCACTTTCATCAAGAGGCTTTTTAGCTCCTCTTCACTTTCTGCCATAAGGGTGGTATCATCTGCAAACCTGAGGTTATTGATATTTCTCCTGGTAATCTTGATTCCAGCTTGTGCTTCATCCAGCCCAGCATTTCTCATGATGTATTCTGCACATAAGTTAAATAAGCAGGGTGACAACATACAGCCTTGACGTACTCCTTTTCCTATTTGGAACCAGTCTGTTGTTCCATGTCCAGTTCTAACTGTTGCTTCCTGACCTGCATATAGGTTTCTCAAGAGGCAGGTCAGGTGGTCTGGTATGCCCATCTCTTGAAGAATTTTCCACAGTTTATTGTGATCCACACAGTCAAAGGCTTTGGCATAGTCAATAAAGCAGAAATAGATGTTTTTCTGGAACTCTCTTCCTTTTTCAATGATCCAGCAGATGTTGGCAATTTGATCTGTGGTTTCTCTGCCTTTTCTGAAACCAGTTTGAACACCTGGAATTTCATGGTTCATGTATTGCTGAAGCCTGGCTTGAAGAAATTTGAGCATTACTTTACTAGCGAGTGAGATGGGTGCAACTGTGCCATAGTTTGAGCATTCTTTGACATTGCCTTTCTTTGGGATTGGAATGAAAACTGACCTTTTCCAGTCCTGTGGCCACTGCTGAATTTTTCAAATTTGCTGGCATATTGAGTGCAGCACTTTCACAGCATCATCTTTTAGGATTTGCAATAGCTCAACTAGAATTCCATTACCTCCACTAGCTTTGTTCATAGAGATGCTTCCTAAGGCCCACTTGACTTCATATTCCATGATGTCTGGCTCTAGGTTGGTGATCACACCATTGTGATTATCTGGGTTTTGAAGATTTTTTTTGTACAGTTATTCTTTTTGTATTCTTGCCACCTCTTCTTAATACCTTCTCCTTCTGTGAGGTCCGTACCATATCTGTCCTTTATTGTGCCATTCTTTGCATGAAATGTTCCCGTGGTATCTCTAATTTTCTTGAAGAGATCTCTAGTCTTTCCCGTTGTATTGTTTTCCTTTATTTCTTTGCACTGATCACTGAGGAAGGCTTTCTTATCTCTCCTTGCTGTTCTTTGGAACTCTGTATTCAAATAGGTATATCTTTCCTTTACTCCTTTGCTTTTTGCTTCTCTCTTTTCACAGGTATTTTTAAGGCTTTCTCAGACAGCCATTTTGATTTTTTTTGCATTTCTGTTTCTTCACTGGATAGGATATAATTAATGTTCACTATGTTATTTTGGATAGGGACTCTCTGAGTGAGTCAAGAGTTGTCACATATTGGCTGGCACATATACTTGTAAGGGAAAGAATATTGCAAATAGATCAGCACAATCTGTTATTATGATATTCTAATAGGACACTCATCATAATAATAGCAATCATTGCAATCAGTTAACTAATATTTCATCAGTTTGGAAGCTATAAAAAATGACATTTTCTGACATGCTTCAATGTCAGTTTCTAGTCTTCCAGTGTACCTGTCCTGTTCAGAGCTGGCACAGAGCCCTTTGCCACGGTGCTGTTGTACTGTGGCTCAGTGTGAGGTTAGCCTTGCAGGCTTTGTAGGCAACAAAGGGAGAATAATGGCTGATAGGGTCACTCCACACTCACTGTGTCTCAAAGTAATAGATTATAACTTCCAGTCTGGTTAAACTGATTTGGAGTTAAGGTTTTGGAATCATATAGCTTGGAGTTTAAATCCTGTATTAGCTGAGGGACTTTGAGGAAATTATTTAACCTTTCTATGCCTCAGTTTTATCTTAAAACAACAATAATTGTTGCACCAATAATTGTGGCTTAGTTTAGGGAAAAGTTGAGATTAGACTAAAATAATATGTATAAAGCCCTTAACACAGTGCTTGCCAGCTAGTAAGTCTTCAGTAAATATTTGGGTTGTCCAAAAAGTTCCTTTGCTTTTTAAGCAAAAATAAATGACACATTTTTCATTTTCGCCAAGAACTTTATTGAAAAATATATTCATCATTTTGTTCCTTGAGCTACTGCCATTTTTCAGGCAAATTAATTATTCTACCTTTCCAAAACTTTTATCTCTTTGAGCAAAGAGCTGTTCCCAGTGCCTTTTACAGTCGTCCAGGGAATTGAAATTTTTTCCATTAAGAGAATTTTGTAAAGGCAAAAATAAAGTGAAACAGGAAGGTGCAATGTCTGGTGAATACAGCAGATGAATCAGAGCTTCCCAGCTAAGCTGTAATGACTTTTGCCTGATTATCAAAGAAACATGTGGCCTTGCATTATCCTGATGGAAGATTATGCATTTTTTATTGACTAATTCTGGATGCTTTTCATTTAGTGCTTCTTTCAGTTGGTCTAACTGGGAGAAATATTTATTGGAGTTAATCCTTTGGTTTTCCTTAAGGAGCTCATAATAGAGGACTCTCTTCCAATCCAATCATATACATAACATCACCTTCTTTGGAGGAAGATTGGTCTTTGGTGTGGTTGGTGGTGGTTCATTTTGCTCTGCCCACAATCTCTTCTCTTTCACATTATTGCATCTTATCCACTTTTCATCACTCATCATAATTTGATGAGAAGAATGTGTTTTTTAGGTCAACTTACATGCAACCCAAACATCAAAGTGATTGATGTAACCAAGCTAATACAAATGATTTTCAACACTTGGCTTGTGTATTTTGATAAAGTTGACTGTTCTCAATTAATGTCTGGATTTGATAGATATCAACTTCAACTAGTCAACCTGGACCATGGAACATCTTTCAGTAAGAAATCTCCAGTATGAAACTTTGCAAACCACATTTGTCAGAATATAATCGAACAAAATTGTTTTGAATGAAGTTAAAGACAATTAAGTGCTACTAGAGCTCTCTTACAAAAACAAAACAAAAACAAAAACAAAACAAAACTGAACAAACATTTTGGCCAACCCAGTATCAGCTGCTATTATTATAGTTATTTTAATTAACTTGATTAACCTATTTTTTATATTTCTCTAACACCAATTGCTAGATGTATAGCTTGGCAAAGTAATATCCAAAAGGATTTTACATTTATCCTCTCTAGAGAGAAACACATGTAAAGAACAAGTAGCAACACAAAGCAGTTGACAGATGATAAAACAAGAGTTAGATTAGTCTAGTTAATAAATAAGTAGTCTTGGTAGTCAAGGATGGGTGCAATTTGCTGTGGGAGAGAAGCAAATGTAGAACAAAGGCTTGAGGACTTACTAATTCTGGGAAACAGATCAGACAGAGTACAGAAATGAAAAGAAATTTAATATGCTCGTAAGTCAATGAAAAACCCTGGTGTATAGTAAGAGAAAACCTAGACTTTGTGTGACTTGAAGCATATATTTTAGGGCTTTCATTAAGAAAAAGAATATAAGTTAATTACTAGGCCCTCAAGGAGACCTGTGCAATGAGAGACCTTGAAGCTGATGTCTAACAATTATAAATCCACATCTATCTGAAAAGAGAAGTATTCACCAAATGTGATGAAATAAGTAGGGTGGCCTGAGTTATGGACAGCTCTGAAATCTTGGGAGAGGAATTTAGAACTCTCAAGTTAGAACAATGCCTCTCAAAGTATATTTCCAATACCAGCACCTCAGCAGCTTCAGATAGGAACTTGTTGGGAAGGCAAATTCTAGGGCCCAACTCTGGACCTTCTAGTTCAGACTTTGAGGCTAATGATCTGTGTTTTAACAAGCCCTCCTGGTGATTACGATGCATGCTGAAGTTTAAGAATTCATCATGTTGAAAGATAGGCACTGAGTTGCCTATAATGAAGATGGAATAGGTAGCAGCATGCTCTGAAGGAGAGGGGTTCAGGCACATTACACAAATTCAGCATTTACTAGGTGAGAGGCAGGTGGGCAAGTGATGATCTTATTACACTGGTAGGCATATAAGAAGATATATAAGAAAAGGGATATTGATGTGATTTGATTGCTGCATTTTGAGTGTAATGGAGATTTACTTCAGGATGAGTCCAGATATCTGGGTTGCTTTAGACAAAGACAATGAAGTGAGGAAAGTTGGTTTGCTGGCAGGAGAAGATCTAACTGATACACAGGAGAAGGTATAGAAAATTCTATTTTAATTCTAGAGACCCAGACTAAGACATGTTCAGTGCACATTATAAATTCTTTTCAATCCTGTACTCCGGGAGGTGTCCCCTGGAAGTTGAGTTTGACAGTGGGACTCATTCAAGGCTGATATCCTCCTAAATCTGGGGTTCCAAGGAGGGGTGAAAAGAGGTCTTCAAATCTTGGGCTGTAGCAAGTGACCTCAAGATGCAAGACTAGAGGGAGTCAGGGGCTGGGCCTCTTCAGTTTCCTACGATCTCTCCACTCAAACCAGACCTCTCCTCTGTGTAGACTGAGGAGGAGGAGGCAAATCTAAAGATGAGCGAGCAAGAACCACTCAGAGAAGAACCACTCAGAGGCACTGGAAAATGAAGCTTGAGGTTCTAAAACAGCATAGATTTTTGTTGTTGTTGTTGTTCCTTTTCATTATTTATAAGTCAAATGAAATAACAGTTATATTACCTGGATTTTATGTTTCTAGAACTTGTATTGTCATATATATATATATAAATATATATAATTTTACTCTTTTAACAATTGTATTATACAAGTAGAGCCAGCATTATTATCCTTGGTTTTGAGTTGAGAAGAGGGAAGCCCAGAAAACGAAAATGACCTTCATCAGCTTTAAAAAAAAATTCTGGCTTGAGCATGCTGACTCTGGGGTACCAAAATGTGGTAACCAATGGGGTAAAAGGGATTGGAATTAGTTGCAAGGACTGGAATTACAGTGTTATATTTCCTGGATGGCAATATAATACAAAGCAATATGTAATTATACACCCTCCCCATCTCCCCCAAAAAAGAAACTAACAATTTTATAGATTGTGCACTAGCTGATTTCTTATTTCTCAAATTGTTTACATAAAAAAGAAATGTGATACAGTCCTTTTCCCAGTGGGTAGCTAGTACTTAAAAGAAATTCCACTATTTGTTATAGTGGTTTTTACTTTCCAGTAACTTTGAATAGACCCTAGCAATTATAACTGCTATGGAGAATGTAAACAGAAACAAAGAATTTGTTGACTACTTTTCATTATTTTGTTCCATATGATTATGGTTCTGTTTCATTCTCTTATTCCCAATCAACATGCTATATCTAGTGCTGATTGGGAATTATTCTAACTTTAATAAAATGTGCCTATTTTATTTGTACTTTGCAGTATATACATAATAAATACAGTTGTATTTTTTGATGGATGCCAATAAAAATGGTGAAATAAGCTTTGATTAGAAGCTTTCTCTTTGTGTGCAATCACATGAGACCAGAAGCATTCTTCATTTAGCAGTTGTTTTCAAAGCAGTGATATAATTGCAGTCTATGTCTTTAATGGTATAAAGCTGATATACTCGTGACTGCCCAACCACTCTCAAATTGGCTATTATATATATATATTAGGAAAGACACCTGAATACAAATGTTAGCCATAGGCTCAAGCCACACACTCAGAGGTGTATAGGTCCTGGGATTTGGTCACACAAACTACATGGTCACATAAACTGCATTAGATAAAATAAGGAACATGGAAACAAAAGTGGCCATCACCTGCATGTATAGAGGAGGATTCTTATTCAAATTCCACTGCATGCCCTGAACATAGTATATGCTTAGCAACTTTTTGCCGAACGAGTGAATAGAAGATTTTTATTACTCTTTGTCTCTATTCTATGTTCACAACTACTCAGGAAATTCAAGAANAAAACTTGGGAATTTTTCCAAAAGAAATGATTTTAGAATAAATTTTGATAATCTCTGTAATATTTTCATATAATACATTCACATATTGGAAGTATTGTTGAAGCTTGAATATCTATAAACATATAATGTATATTATATAATAATATAGACTATATTTCATTTAATAAAATATTATATTTAGTATTACTAAAATATACCACTTGACATCCATGCATGCATGTCCAATTCCCTGTAATCCCATGGACTGTTACCTGGCAAGTTCCTCTGTCCATGGGATTTTCTAGAGAAGAACACTGGAGTGAGTTACCATTTCCTCTTCTGGAGATCTCCCAACCCAGGGATCCAACCCGTGTCTCCTGTACTGGCAGGCAGATTAAGTTATCACTGAGTCACCTGGGAAGCATATACACATGTTGTTCAGCCACCCAGTCGTGCTTGACTGTTTGCAACCCCATGGACTGCAGCACGCCAAGCCTCCCTTTCCCTCACCATCTCTTGAAATTTGCATTGCATTGCATCAGTGATGCAGTCCATTGCATCAGTGATGCCATCCAACCATCTCACATAATAGGGGTCAAATAAGAGAAGATTTCCAGGCAAGAATACTGGAATGGGTAGCCACTCCCTTCTCCAGGGGATCTTTCCAACCCAGGGACTGAACCTGGGTCTCTTGCATAGCAGTCAGATTCTTTACCATCTGGGCCCCCAGGGAAGCCCTATGTTATATAATACTATTGCTATATTTTCTTTAATAATGAAATATTGAATTTAGTATTAATAATGTGTACCACATAATAAGAGTTAAATAAGTGAAAATAACATCCAAATTAATGGCCCCGAAGAGATGCCTTTAGAATGAATGACCTTAATCCAATTTATAAAGCTAAAAAAAAAATAGAATGTTTTAAAATATATCTCTTCACTGATCTTTCCTCTTATAGGTTATTGAGTTCCAAATGATGGTTCAATGATCAATGTGGAAGAGACTATATAAAACCACCAAGGATGTGGCTAAAAATACTTATTTCCAGATCTTATCAACCAAATCTTTAGAGGTTGAGGCTTGGGAATTGGTATTTTTAATAAGTTCCCCAGGTAATTCTGATAATTTCGGACAGAATTCAGAATCAAGGACCTGTATTACCAGAGACATGCACTCTGTTTCTATTCTGGTTTTCTGACATCCTGCTACAGTCAGTCCTCCATGTTTCATATAGATCCCATTCTCTTAGGTCTTAGACTTAAGGTATTATAATATTTCTCCCCATAACATTCAATTTAGTCCCATTATTTAATGATGCATGTTACAGAATTTTTTTTTAAGATTTATCATCTGATTCTTACATAAAATCATTCTGGATATAGGGTAGGGCTAAATATCTGTGAAGTAAGCAGAAGACATCAAAATGCCTTTTTCATCCTTCACGTTCACTGATAGAGTGCAATCATCATGTACTACCTAGCTAAATTAATTCCTAGTGTTTGAAAATTAGAAATGTACATATTGTCTCTGGAAGATGTCTTAAAATGTGTACATTGATACTATCATAGTTTAATATGATTCCCTGAAAAGGAGTTTTTAGGTAAGGAAACAAAATGATCCATTGGATCTTCTGGGATGCAGCCAAAAGAAGCACACATGGAATGTTTGAGGGAAATAAAAGGATTACTTCAAGGTTTAAAGAGGGAATGTAGGGTAGAGGCAGGGAGAAGGTAGTTTGAAGACCAAGTAATAAATGGTACAGGTGGAGTTGACAGAAAAGCCCATCTAGCCTTGTTTTTGCCTAGGTTTAATGCTCACCCCCACTCCAGTATTCTTGCCTGGAAAATCCCATGGGCAGAGGATCCTGGTGGGCTGCAGTCCATGGGGTTGCTAGGAGTCAGACACGACTGAGCGACTTCATTTTCACTTTTCATTTTCATGTATTGGAGAAGGAAATGGCAACCCACTCCAGTATTCTTGCCTGGAGAATCCCAGGGACGGGGGAGCCTGTTGGGCTGCCGTCTATGGGGTCATACAGAGTTGGACATGACTGAAGCGACTTAGCAGCAGCAGCAATACTAACCAAGGGCCTTCCCTGGTAGCTCAGCTGGTAAAGAATCAAGCTGCAATCCAGGAGACCCCTGTTCAACTCCTGGGTCAGGAAGTTCCCCTGGAGAAGGGATAGGTTATCCACTCCAGTATTCTTGGGCTTCCCTGGTGGCTCAGACAGTAAAGAATCCACCCGCAATGCGGGAAACTTGGATTTGATCCCTGGTTGGGAAGATCCCCTGGAGAAGGGCATGGCAACCCACTCCAGTATTCTGGCCTGGAGAATCCCCCTGGACAGAGGAGCCTGGCAGGCTCTAGTCCACAGGGTCATAGAGTTGGACATGACTGAGCGGCTAAGCACAGCACAGCACTACTAATCAAGCTTACTTACCCAAACCGTCAAAATGGAAAACCATGGATTTAAAGCAAACTCAAATAATAAAAGAAAGTCTCCACATTTCACCAAATCAATTTCCCCTCCTGGGTCTCTTCCTACCACTTTTCCATAGAGATCTTAGTTTTGAGGCTGTGACTCAGCAGGGAAAACAAATGGATGTTCCTACAAGCTGAGATATCTGTGACTCTGCTTGCTTTAGTTTTTAAAATTTCCTCCAATCTCCTGTGTGAAGCTTTTGAACAGGAAACACTGCTCAATCTCTATCTCCTGTGTCTACCTCTTTCTAGAGGGACCCTTCTTTAATATCTGCTAATTGCAGAAAGGAGAAAGAAAACTCCACAAATAATTTGGAGAATAATATTTATTGTTAGATGACCAACTCAAAATGTACTTTAAAAAAAATTGGATGTTGACATTCACAGTTAGAAATAAGTGACTTGATTTATTCACCAGTGCTAATAATAACAACTAGAGAATTTATCTGTTATCTCTCTTATTATATGTCAGGAGAAACAAGGGCTTTAATCGTTTCCCAAATCCCATTAATGTAATATTTTACCTCTCCCTTCTTTATGCTAATCAAATTCAAGCACAGGTAATTCAAGAAACATCTCCCAAATCATATATTGACCAAGTGAGAGAAACTGGATTCCAATCTGCACTCCATGGAAGCCTGAAATCTACTGCTCACTACCAAACATATTTTAAGCATACTTCTTTTCAAATTTATTCTTTGTAAGGATATGCTCATAACAAATAGCTAGATAATTATTTCTTTTTTAAGAAACTCATATTTTGTGTGATTATTTTTAAATTAATGTATCATGAAAAGATTTTTAATCTACAGTTCAGTTCAGTTCAATTCAGTTGCTCAGTTGTTTCCGACTCTTTGCCACCCCATGAATTGCAGCAGGCCAGGCCTCCCTGTCCATCATCAACTCCTGGAGTTCACTCAAACTCACGTCCATCGAGTCCGTGATGCCATCCAGCCATCTCATCCTCTGTTGTCCCCTTTTCCTCCTGCCCCCAATCCCTCCCAGCATCAGAGTCTTTTCCAATGAGTCAACTCTTCGCATGAGGTGGCCAAAGTACTGGAGTTTCAGCTTTATCGTCATTCCTTCCAAAGAACACCAAGGGCTGCCCCTGACCTCGGACATGGGGTAGCTCCTCTCAGCTGTGCTTGATCATCACAGCAGTGTGTCTTTTAAGACACACACTTTGCTGTTTGTACTTAGCAAATAAATTATATCAAAGGAAAAAAAGTTAATTTTTTCCTATGTGACCTACTCCCTTCTATGGAATAAATCAGGGCCCTGATAACACCACACTGCAGAATAGGGGCATTTTTCAAAGGCATTTTTCTCTTCTCGGTTTCTCAAAGAACTTCATCAAAACTAATGGGACTATAGAGAAGATTTATCAGAGGCTCGGTTAAGTCTGTGAGATCTCTCCTGCACGTGGGAACCGGCATATCCATCTGCCTTCCCTCGAGACCAGTAGGATAGAGAACTCGTGACAGATATTATGCTTTTAAAAGAGACTTTTTTTTTTAAATAAAGGCTCTTTCTTCCTATGCTATTCTCTCATAATGAGTAGCAATCATTAAAATACTTCCCATAAAGTGTTATTTAATTTTGTAGTTATAATGGATAGACTAAAGAGTAAAATATCTTAAGAGTGTATCATGACTAATTTTGCATCTGGGACAGACTCTTTGGCATTATATGATGTAATGAAAGTCTCTGCTTCATACTGTATTGGTTCCCTCTCAACCTTAATTCAAATAACTGGATGTGATGTCCTTAAGTCTCTTCCAAGTTTAGTAACATCAGGCCTATCTAATAATATGTATATCCACTGGTGGTAGGGGGCACGGGGGAGTTGCTTATGATGAAAAAGAAACATCTTGTGGAGATATGCTCAGACAGAATAGAAGATTAAACTGTGAAAGTAACCTTTTATTATTATAGTTCCTTAAAATAATATGATGATAACATATATTAGTAATAAACTACCATAGAATGAGAAAATATATCTGAAAATT
>SJYQ01001587.1:445204-459263 GCA_006410935.1 Redunca redunca | reverse complement strand
TTGATACAGTGTGATTTTACATAAAACTAAAGATTTTTAGTCTTTTACAAATATTTACTTCAAGGAATTCTGAAAATAAATACATTAGCTTGTCTACTGTTTTGGTTCTGTCTCTGGGGACAATGAGAGCAATTTCTTAGCATTATTTCAAATGATAAATATTTATATTACAAATGATATAATACAGGAGAAACATACGTTAAATATGTACAGGAACCTGGAGACATAATAAGTAAGCTGAAAAATCTTCCTGACAATAATTGAATTTGTACAAGCTTCCTGCGCTAATAGAAATTAAAATTAGGAGTGTAGGAAGTTAAAAACGTGAAAAGCTTAAATAGCAAATGCATCCGTGTTTTTGGAATGGCTGTTACTTGTCTCTAAGATTCACCTCCTGAGTGGGGTATCTGGGACTCACTATTACCAAGAGGGACTCTCCTTTCCCCTCTGTCCCACTAGGAGTACAGAGCCCCATCTATTCCTTCTACTTCTAAGATCCCATGTCGCCTTCTCCCTGTCTTTCAGTCACAGCCAAACAACTGTAGTCCTAATTAAACCAAGGGGATTGACATTCTCTCCTAGGTACTTAGAATGCTGTACCAAGAGCATTCTCAGACCATGCCAGCCAGGGAACAAGACATGACTTTTCCCATTTTGGGATTTCTCTACCCTTGTTTTTGTTCACAGTAAGAAGCAAACTAAAATGTGGGTTACCAACAGCACACCACAGCTTCTATTTGTTCTTTGTGTCTGGTGAAATAACTTTCAAGGACATAATGCTTAAAATTTTATGACACAAATTTTCAATGCTTTACGCAGTTTTGAAATTATTTTGCTGTTTTGTTCTAACCAATGTAATCAATAGAAGCACAATAGTTGCACATTTGAATCTTAGTTCAAGAATCAAATCTCCCACTTTTTTTGAGTATGGTGATTACAAAAAAAAGAAGTGTTTCAGCTCAATATTTGAAAAATAAGGTTAGTTGAGACACACTTAGTTGTGTGTTGAGCTTACTACCTAAGTGACTTCCAGGCAGATGTTTTGCCTAAATTTTAGTTTAATATTTTGTAAAAAGTGGGTAATTATAAAAGCTACTCTTTGCCCTTGTCAGTAAAGGATATTAAGTACTTAGAAATATGACAAGGTCCATATAATGTACTCAATAAGATATCAGTAAATATCTTATATAAATATTTTTTATCACTTTAAAAGTATCAGAAATTTAATATTTTCAACTTTAGACATGTCTGGGATATTTGTTTCCTAGCTTAAAACTATTTATAAACACTGTGAATAAAATCAGTTCAGTTCAGTTCAGTTGCTCAGTTGTGTCCGACTCTTTGCCACCCCATGAATCACAGCACACCAGGCCTCCCTGTCCATCACCACCTCCCAGAGTTCACTCAAACTCATGTCCATCGAGTCAGTGATGCCATCCAGAGATCTCATTCTCTGTCCCTTCTCCTCTTGCCCTTAATCCCTCCCAGCATCAGAGTATTTTCCAGTGAGTCAACTCTTCACATGAGGTGGCCAAAGTACTGGAGTTTCAGCTTTAGCATCATTTCTTCCAATGAACACCCAGGACTGATCTTTAGAATGGACTGGTTGGATCTCCTTGCAGTCCAAGGGACTCTCAAGAATCTTCTCCAATGCCATTCTAATGGCATTGAAACATGTACACTATCATGTAAGAAACGAATCGCCAGTCAATGTCTGATGCAGGATGCAGGATACTTGGGACTGGTGCAAGGAGAGGACCCAGAGGGATGGTATGGGGTGGGAGATGGGAGGGGATTCGTGTTTGGGAACGCATGTACACTCATGGTGAATTAATGTCAATGTTTGGCAAAACCAATACAGTAATGTAAAGTAAACTAAAGTAAAAATAAAAATTATAAAAAAAAAAAAAGAATCTTCTCCAACACCACAATTCAAAAGCATCAATTCTTCAGCATTCAGCTTTCTTTATAGTCCAATTCTCAAATCCATACGTGACCACTGGAAAAACCATAGCATTGACTAGACAGACCTTTGTTGACAAAGTAATGTCTCTGCTTTTTAATATGCTGTCTAGGTTGGTCATAACTTTCCTTCCAAACAGTAAGCATCTTTTAATTTCATGGCTGCAGTCAACATCTGCAGTGATTTTGGAGCCCCCCAAAATAAAGTCAAGCACTGTTTCCACTGTTTACCCATCTATTTGCCATGAAGTGATGGGACCAGATGCCATGATCTTAGTTTTCTGAATGTTGAGCTTTAAGTCAATTTTTTTCCCTCTCCTCTTTCACTTTCATCAAGAGGCTTTTTAGTTCCTCTTCACTTTCTGCCATAAGGGGTGGTTCCATCTGCATATCTGAAGTTATTGATATTTCTCCTGGCAATCTTGATTCCAGCTTGTGCTTCTTCCAGCCCAGTGTTTCTCATGATGTACTCTGCATATAAGTTAAATAAGCAGGGTGACAATATACAACCTTGACCTACTCCTTTTCCTATTTGGAACCAGTCTGTTGTTCCATGTCCAGTTCTAACTGTTGCTTCCTGACCTGTATATAGGTTTCTCAAGAGGCAGGTCAGGTGGTCTAGTATTCCCATCTCTTTCAGAATTTTCCACAGTTTATTGTGATCCACACAGTCAAAGGCTTTGGCACAGTTAGTAAAGCAGAAATAGATGTTTTTCTGGAACTCTCTTGCTTTTTCAATGATCCAGTGGATGTTGGTAATTTGATCTCTGGTTCCTCTGCCTTTTCTAAAACCAGCTTGAACATCAGGGAGTTCACGGTTCACGTATTGCTGAAGCCTGGCTTGGAGAATTTTGAGCGTGTGAGATCAAGTGGTCATGAATTAAGTCTCAAATCCAATTTTTAGCATGGATAAAAATTAAGAATGCTATTCATTTCCTTCTGTACAAAGAGAATTTGATTCTGTTTCTTGTGAAATTTATTCTCTCAGAAATATGATTGAAGAATGGAAATGATAGCAAGTCACTTATTCCTTTAGAAGTGAGTTTATTTCATTTAAAAGTTCAAAGAATGTAAAAGAAACTTGTGGAGATATATGTACTTTAGAAACATGAATGAGTTTGGTCATCTATGCTCACATATTTCTTTTTCCATGTTTTTCCTTTGCTACTTTCATCAATTTTCAGCATTTCTACTATTTGCCGCTGACTCTGAAACCTGTATCTCAACCTTGCTTTACATCTCAGACAAAACTAATTGAATTTAGATATTAAATGACATATGAACTAGGCCTTGATGGATAAGTAGGAATTCGACAGACTGAATGCCAAGAAATAAACACTATAGGCTAAACCCAGGCAGAGGGGTGGGTTTGTCCAAAATCCAGTTTGTTTGGATAGCACAGTGTTCTAAAGCATAGTGGACTGGGGAAATGATTACAGTTAAAGGAAGAAAAGGGAGCTAGTGTAGATGGCAGAGGACTCTGAGCTTTTATAGGATGTTCATGACTCTTCTTGGTTTATATTACAGTCACTGATCATTGATTGATGTCTCTTGTTTTTATGTTGTCTTTGTTTTGAATTGAACTTAATACAACACTTTTGTTTGGGTTTTCAATGAGTGAATGGGTACATTTCTTATGGATATCCAATTTTCAAGTTTCAATATCATAATCCAAGACTATGTCTGTTATCTATCGCAGTGAAAATTTATGAGCCTATTAATCAGCTCTAGTGTCTTCCACTTCTCATCTAATTCAACCATTACTTCAAAGAACAGCTCTGTTTATGTTGCTAGTTTTCCTTCTCTTTTTGTCTCCACTTTGACCCCAGTTAAAAAGCTAGGTGATTTTCAATTTTTGTACTGGATCTTTGTAAGATCTTTTACCTAACTTGTTATATAACTTACTTATTTTTATTATGACCATGGTGAATCATTTGCTTTCACTAGAATGTAAGCTCTCTCATGGGCAGAGCTCTGTGATCATTCACCTATGTATCCCTACTGCCTGGAACATAGTAACATTAAGTACAATGTCCGGCTTGTAAGACACTCTCTTGATGAATTTGCTCTGTGGACCCAAGCTGTGGTTTATATTGCACTTTTCTTGTCCCTCTCAGAAAGGACTTAATGCTCTATTTAGCCATATCTTTTTCTTAAATAAAAAGCTCTGTGAGGCCAGACAGTATTGTATACATATTTGTATCCTCCACAGATTTTAACCCATTAGCCCAGTAAATAGGAAATAATTATTTACTGAAAATGAATAAGTGAGGATTATATACTGTGAAGTAATAACCTGTGATCTTTATCTTTTTTTCACCTATTGTGGCACAATAATAATTGTCTATGAGGTCTCAGTAATCACCATTCAGTGCATTCAGTCTCTTTTAATTTGCATTCAGTATATCAGAGCATTTTTATATAGCAACAGTCTGGATGATGTGTTTTCTCTGACCTGGTTAAACATGTTTGATATAAACTGTTTTCAGTTATTTTCTAGCATGAGACTGAGCTCTGCCTGGAAGAAGAGTTCAAGAAGCTGCATTAACACACAATATAATAGATGTTCTTTTCTCCTTTAGAGTCACAGAAAACCATCTTCACTTTGCAAAATTAAAGGATAGAACTGACACAAGCATTGATAAATTCTCCTAACTTCTTAACCCAACCCCATTGAGGAATTCTCCTAACTTCTCAGCCCCAGAACTTAGGGTTTGAAAATTGCTTATAGCTGGTCTTTTCTTAGTTGTTGTTGGTTTTTTTTTTTTTTTCTCCCAACTTTTGTGGTGGACACATTGACGCTCTAGCACTCAAGCAGAGCCTCTGCCTGCAGGTGCATTTACCATTTGGGGGAATGAGCTGCCCTTGTTTTGTTAGCCTCAGCATTTTCAAAAACCTCACTTCGCCTGTGGTGCCAGTGCATACATCACTGTCCACCTCTCTTGCCTTTTGTATTTACCGTTGTCTTACGCTTCAGCGTTTCTGATGCCCTTGAGAAGCTGTAACCATGCTCTACATTTGAAAAGGTGCCAGTTCATTTAATCAGGTGAGGTTTGAGAGGCATGGATGAATTTATTCTATCTAACATTTAATAAAAAATAAATTAAAAATGTGACTTATGCCATGACATGGTTAGCATTACCCTTCCAGGTTTAAATTTGAAAGTTGTCAGCACCCTCCCTGGTCTGAAAACTGACATGTTATCAATCTAGTGTGTGGGTGACAAGGCCGCTGATGCCTTCCCAAGGCACTTGTTTAATAATTAATTTTTCATTGCAGGCATGTTCAATAAATGGATTACAAAACTTAAGCCTGTTTAAAAGGTTTTAGAAATTCATTATTAGTTTTAAAAGATGAATGTATAAATTAACTCTCACATGATAAATGGAGTATACTAAATATAGCCAGGCTCTATGTGGTTCTAGCCTATATTTATATATACTGTAAAGTATAAAGTCAGTACAGTTTTGCAGACAATGTTATTGAATCACCAAGAAAGTGATTCTTTTCAAAGGAGATTCAAAAAGGGAGATCAGATGACAAAATTGTGCTTTGAAGGTTTTCATCTTTTCTCTTGCTCTCAGAAGTCCTCCACTACAAAGCCACTGGACAGGCTCAGTGCTATTTTTGGATTCAAGATCTCAGATCAAGTCATTCCACAGAAATAATACTATGATTTTAAATGAAAGGAATTGTATCAGTTATCACACCCTAATTTCCCTGATTAAACTTAGTGCTGGTTATTAAGCTGTTATCTTCCAGCTACAGACCAGCTGTGTGATTCCAGGGTCGGGGCTCTGCTAACTGCCTTTCGGCTTGGTCAGCAGGGTGCGCTAGAGAGAGGCTGGCTGGCTGCAGAGGAAACTGCTTTTGGGGGCTCTTCTTTCACTGTCCCCCAGCAATGGCAGTTCACCCTGGCAGCAACCCCAGCCCTTTTCTGGTTGCAGACCTTTTATTCTTTTTGTTTCAGCATCCTAGAGTCAGTTTCTTTGCACGCCTTTGGAGCAGCCAAGCAGTGTCCTTTCTTCTGAAGTCTGAAGCCAGTTCTGTGGGCCATCTGCCAGGCTTCTATTTCTAACCCCAAGCTCTTCTTTTATGTCTCAAGCTACATAGGTGTTTGCTCCTCCTCACAATCACTCACAGCTATGTAATCTTTATGTCTTTTTTCTTTTTGTTTTTTCTTCTCATTTTTAAAATTTGACTCTTTAGCTCTCCAAAATCTGATTAACTTTTCTTTCTTTTTTTTTTTTTTAATGTCAAAACAACTGATGTGCTTTTTTCCCTTCCCAACTGGTTTTTGGCTGGTACCAGTGTCATAGACCATTGAAACAAACAGACAACCAATTTGTCCCTAACTTCTAAGGGGACTTTATATAACTAAATGATTAGAGAATCCTTATCTTTTAAATTTCAGATTATGGAAATGATTTACATGTAATCATAATATATATCAATATAATTAAAAAATATAAAATCAGAATTCAGAGTTCTAAGCAGGTCACCTCACAACTCATTTACTGGCTGATTCCTTCCTCCTGCCCTTTCTGCTTTCTAGTGTCTGTCTCCATTTCAACCCAAAGTGTGAGGAAGGACAGAAGTATGACAGTAGCTCCAACCCTGAGAATCACTTTCCACATCAGCTATTGTACAAGTGAAAGTGAAAGTGAAAGTGAAGTCTCTCAGTCGTGTCCGACTCTTTGCAACCCATGGACTGTAGCCCACCAAGCTCCTCCATCCATGGGATTCTCCAGGCAAGAATACTGGAGTGGGTTGCCATTTTCTTCTCCAGAGGATCTTCCTGACCCAGGGATCGAACCCAGATCTCCCACATTGCAGGCAGATGCTTTAACCTCTGCGCCACCAGGGTACAAGTGAAGAGGTCTGCTATTCAGTCCCCCAGCATCCTACCCCTGAGAGTTAAGTTATAAATTTTTGGTAAAAAGCAGAAGAGCTACCCTCTTTCAAATAATGTCTCTCATCATTGTACTAACAATTTTACTTTCTGAAATAGCTACTCTTAGTTGATAGCCATGCCTCAAATTATTTTGAAAAAAGACTGTAGAAAAAAGGAATTCGTCTAACTTAAATCTTTCTTCAAATGAAATTTAGCTGAGAACACTACCTGCAAATGTTTATTTATAGAAAGTTAGAAATATTGCCATGGTCTTATTTTTCTGCATTCAGCATACAAAGTAAGTATCTGGTAAAAAAGGAAAATAAATAAATCTATTTCCTTGGTTAGTCATTTTCCCATTATTATACATTCATTCATTCATTCATTTTTTTCAATAGATGCTTCATAGATGGCTACTATGTATTATGTAATACAGTTAACACTGATTGAACATTTTTAATGGGAAA
The DNA here is from genome assembly GCA_006410935.1 of Redunca redunca. Lineage (NCBI taxonomy): Eukaryota > Metazoa > Chordata > Mammalia > Artiodactyla > Bovidae > Redunca > Redunca redunca. The sequence goes on along the minus strand of SJYQ01001587.1, from coordinate 451,940 downwards.
TTTTGGAATCCCTCTCTACTTGATAATATCTAGTGTAAGTAATACAGAGAAAGGTATTTCATGAAGACTGAAAATTATCTGATGTCCCTATTCGAGTTCATTTCAGAGGAAATCTAAACTTTAGCATCTAAACTTTAATGTAAAAGGTTTTCTGTATAGTCAACATGGGTAGACACTTCCTTCAATGGCAGATATATTTTCTTCTTTGTTGCTGTTTTACGTTTTAGCTAAAGTCCATTCTGGACTTGTTTTGAGTCAAAACCACTGAATGATCAGAGACTTTTACTCTATTTCTGATTTACTTCCTCATAAAGTCAACTGATAGGCAAGAATGATGGTATACCTTGGCCCTAAGAGTTTCTTGATTTTCAAATTCATTGGCTTATTTTCCCTATTCTGTCTTTGGGGGTATGCATTTTTGTCAATTCAGCCTGTTGTTCTGACTAATTCAAAATCATCCAAGTCTTTATGTCTGCAATAAGCTATTAATTAGCCAAAGTTTTTGTACCACCCATTATATTCAACTGAGAATGTCAGGGGGCTGTGAAATGGAAACATATACTGGCTGTGAAATTAAAAGAGCTCCTCTTCTAACAGGAGTGTGATGATATATTAAATAATAAATGAACTAATGTCACAAGAGAGGTGCAAGAATCAAAGTAAAGGAAAGTACTTAGATGTAATTAGGCTGCTGCTGCTGCTGCTGCAAAGTAGCTTCAGTCGTGTCTGACTCTGTGCGGCCCCATAGACGGCAGCCCACCAGGCTCCACTGTCTCTGGGATTCTCCAGGCAAGAACGCTGGAGTGGGTTGCCATTTCCTTCTCCAATGCATGAAAGTGAAAAGTGAAAGCGAAGTCACTCAGTCCTGTTCGACTCTTAGCGACCCCATGGACTGCAGGCTCCTCCATCAGTGGGATTTTCCAGGCAAGAGTACTGGAGCATGTTGCCATTGCCTTCTCTGGTTGTTAAGCTGGTGCACTGCTAAGGAAACAAGCAACACCTCTGCTTGCCTCATATGTTTGTCAAGCTGCCTCACTCCACTGGTGGGGTGGTTTCAGCAGTGTCAGGTTAGTTTTCTGCCTGCTGTTGAGGCAGCTACAAGTGTCTTTCCAACATTGTACCCCAAATCCTCATATACTATGTAAAACACAGTAGATGTTCAGAAAAGAATTGATGATTGAACGTGTCATTATACAGTCAAAGCACATATTTTCCTATGGGGATATTAACCTCCTATCATCTCCTGAATCTCAGGTTATAATCTACACATTGATTAATCAAAATCACAAAATATATATGTAGAGCTCACTGGTCACCATTTTAATACATATTTCTAGAAATCTAGAGTTTGTGACTCTTTTAAGTGTTTAGAAAAAAACAAAACTTATTCTGGCAAATGGAGACTTTAAACTTCCTTCTAATTGGAAGTGATGTTAAATAAAAAAGACATATTTTATCATATATAGGCTAAATAAACAGCAAGGCCCTACTGTATAGCATAGGGAGCTATATTCAATATCCTCTGATAAACCAAAATGAAAAAGATGAAAAGTTTATATGTATACACATATATGTATGTGTATATGTATGTATGTGTGTATACATATAAATACATGTATGTGTATATGTATGAGTCTTTGTTGTACAGCAGAAATTAACACAGCATTGTGAATCAACTATACTTCAATAAAATTAAAATATATATATTACTTTATTATAATCATCTATCTACTTCTGAAATGTTAAGATTTGAAACTTCTCATAATTAACGATTGTGCCGCAATTAATTTTGACATTGCCTCTTTGTCTTGTTTCTATTTATATTTATGCTAGTGAAACTTATATAGTCCTTCATGAAAACATTATTATTTTCCCTTAGGAAAAATATTTTATTTTCTTTGTCAAAATATGCTTTACTTTACTTCTGAAATAAAGAGTTTATTTTGGTTTTAGTTTTGAGTTTTTGTTCGTTTGTTTTCAAGTCAACCTCATTGTTAAACTTCATTTGAAATTGTTTCCCAGACTTGAGTTCAGGAGAAAATGTTGATGAATTGAAAAGCAGTTAGTCAAGTGAAATTACAATGAGTAAATTAAATTTGAGGCAAACTGAAACAATAACGGATGCTATTTATTAATGGAGAAGGCATGGCACCCCACTCCAGTACTCTTGCCTGGAAAATCCCACTGATGGAGGAGCCTGGTAGGCTGCAGTCCATGGGGTCGCTAAGAGTCGGTTAGGACTGAGCAACTTTATTTTCACTTTTCATTTTCATGCATTGGAGAAGGAAATGGCAACCCACTCCAGTGTTCTTGCCTGGAGAGTCCCAGGGACAGGGCAGCCTGGTGGGCTGCCGTCTCTGGGGTCACGCAGAGTCGGACATGACTGAAGCGATTTAGCAGCAGCAGCAGCAAATCAAAAGTATGCATTTTAAAAAATGTGTTTAACTAGATAAAGTAGTTTTATTCTAAAGCCTTTCATGATTGTTATATGTGTATTTCTTCTTAGAGAGTAGCCTTTTGGTAAAGGTACACTTTCATTTTGAAATACATGATCAGATATTTCACATTTCGCCTTGTTCTTGTCCACTGCAACGGCAAAAAATGTGCCTCATCCTTCTCTTGATAGTTTTAAGATATGAATGGATTGGTCTTGCAAGATTAAGTTTACACCTGCTGATGTGTTGTAGCTCCAACTTGTTGTTGTCACATATGCAGACAAGTTATGGACGATAGACAGGTTCAAAGCACTGACTCACAGAAAAAGGAATAGGAAATACATTAACAATTCTTGTCCAGGTGATATTTATAACTGTTAGACTAGAGCTAGGGATGTCCTAAAAAAGAACATTAATACTGAAAATATTTTCAGATGGGTCTTCGGGAAAGAAAGATTTAACATTAATCAATAAGAAAAAGCAAACTTTATGGAGAGATAAATGCCAGAACCTATTTTTTGGATATTCTCTATAGTGAATTTATTATTGACTATAAAAAGTACTTCTCTGCTATGAAAAATTAAGAAAAACATAATTAGGATGAGTAAGAGTTGGAAGATGAAAATTACATTAATCGAACAGATATGAAAATATCAAATATAAATAGGCACAGATCTTAGTTTTTTGCTAGATATCAAGTGTGGAGACACACACTCTTCAGAAATGTTAATTTTTTAAATATAAATGAGAATTTCTGTCAGTTTTATTTGCTACTGAATCTGTGTTTAGTACTGATTTGGTTCTTATATTTGCTTAACTGTGTCAAAGGAAAGGGAGATAGTGGGCTGTCAAATGCCGTCATGCAAGTTTTCACCAATCCAGGCATACTTTATGTATGGAGTTTACTGCTTATATGTGTTTAAAAACTTCTGGATTTTAAAACTTTACCTTATTTCACCTCTCAAGATATAAGGATATACATGACCATTATTTTAAACCTCATTCAACTTAACATTTGAATTAATATCCCATTCATTGGACTATTATCAAAGTCTTTTAAACAAACAGTAACAGAAAAGGGCAGGAGGAGAAGGGGACAACAGAAGATGAGATGGTTGGATGGCATCAGCGACTCGATGGACATGAGTTTGAGTAAGCCCCAGGAGTTGGTGATGGACAGGGAAGCCTGGCATGCTGCAGTCCATGGGGTTGCAGTGAGTCAGACACAACTGAGTGACTGAACTGAACCAAACAGAAAGCAAGGAAAAACAAACAAAAAACAAAACACCTTTTCTTCCATTAAAAATAACTTTTTAAGCTAAAACAGCTGCTGATAGTGATACATTTATTATCCTGTGTCTCAAACACTTATTTTTCATCAGTTTTTGAAATATGCTACTGTAGAGCACTTCATTTGTTTCTGCTAAGGAAATGGCCTAGGCATCTAGCAGGACAGTCATTTTGAATTGTATGATTCAGGTGAAAATGCTCCCATTCTGAAGTATTCCTCCTCGTTCAATTTTTTATGGCCCCACTGTGCTAATGGCTTACCCTGTTATTTAATATTCTGTGAAAGTCTGAGGAAGTGGCTGCTATATCAAGTGAATAGTCAATTAGACACAGTGTCACAAGAAGTAGGAATGTAAATTTTAACAATAATTTAGATATCTAAAATAATTCACAAGTACACAGGATTGTTAGTCCATTATTCATGAGTAAAGTGATTTAGAGCTGAAGCTGAGATGAAAGTCTTTCTGGTAAAGAGGTTGAGTGAATAAAGACTTAGGAGCATGGAGTAATTTCACAAAGTGCCATTTCTACAGTCAGGAAGTGGTACTCATTGCTTGATAAAATTAGTTGAGAAATAAATTTTGGTCTGTTTCTTAAATAATTGTATTTGTAAGATCATAGGAAGCAAGTCATTGAAAAGATGAAATTAAATTGTAGCCTACCGAATGGCTATAATCTCTATATTAAGGACCTTGTCTTCTCCTATTGTCATGTGACTCTTAGTTCATAAGGACATTTGGGAAAGTGATGGATCAGGTATGGAAAACATTTCAACTTTAGCAAGTGATATCCATAAATTAATGAGAATGTGAATTTTAAAATAGTCCACATTCTAGTGGTTTCTGTTATTTTTATTAGGATCGCAGTTAGTCCATCGAAACATATAGACTATTTGCAACATATAGGACATTTACACCAACACTTATTCACCATGACTGGGAAACAAGGGCAGATCTTTAGTTTTTGCCCCTCAAAAATACCTTCTGTAAAACTTACATTTCTCCTTAGCAGCTTCACTGTTGCTTGGTATACAGTGTGTATATTGTGCTCCAATGAAGTCTGCTGCATATGAGCATCTCTTTTATGTCAGCAGATTTGCACACCATTTATTTGCCCTGAAATACTCCCCATAGTCTTCTCTGCAATTGTAATCAGTAACGAAGCTCTGGATGAGTAGTTACAAGACCTGTTAGGTTTAGATCTCCCTTGCACTCCCACTAATACTGAAGCTGTGCATGAGCCATCTAATGATTCTGGGCATTCATTTCCTCATCTGTAAAAAGAAGGACTAGATAATTGCCCCTATTGCATCTAGCGCTGAAATTATAATTTCCACTAATTCTTCCCTCATTCTTTCATTTGTATTCTTGTGGAGTTCCTTCATTTACATTTCACATGGGAAATATTGTGTGTGTTCTCTTTGCTAAACCATTTTTATGCACTCAGAGCACTGTACAGAACAATACTCTCCAACAATGAAGGTTCAATAAATATCCCCAAAGTCTGTGTCATCTTTTCTGTCATGGAATGTAACACCTTGTCTTACCTCATTTTTAGGACACAGTATTCACAAGCTTACCATTTGGTGCCTAGCAGGGGAGAAATGATGCGAGGGCTCTTTAAAAAAAATTTCCATTTTGAGAGTGAAGTGGGAGTGAGGCCACTGGCAAAACTACTTTACACAAGATTTTGTTGTGTATGTATATATATATATATCAGACCACCTTTAAAATATAGAATTTTATTTTCATCTTACATCACAACCAAATTTTTATGGCTTTGATTAATTTCTGTGACTTTCCCAATCAGCTCTCATTTCTTGGGAAACATTAGGCCTCTACTCAGGTTTTACCAATGACAGTTCCATTAAGAATATTTTTTGAATAGATATTTTTGGTATAGGGAACACATTCTGACATTTTCAAGCAAAATCTCTATTTAAAGTTTAAGTTTTAGAGCCAGTTCTCTTGCTTTAAGCCATGAGTATATTGCCCAACTCAGTCGTCTGGTAATTATTATTTAAAAGAAAATTATACTTTAAAAAAGTGGAGCATATTTCTTAGTCATGAGACTATAGCATCACAGTTTTGTGATTATGCAGTTCTTTGCAATATAAATCCTGCCTACCAGTGATTTAGTTGATTAAAAAAATAATGAGTTGCGTATCATCTGACTCTTTCTTCATTTTGTAAATTTATTGGTATAATTCACATTATGTAGGTTGTTGAAAGTGTTGATTCACTAGAAAAGTGCAAAACAAGGTCAAATTGGAATGTAGATGAGGTCATAAACTTTTTAAATAGTCAATAAAGCAATTAATGTATCAACAGCATGTGCTGTTAAATAGCAATGTAATGATGCCACTGCTCACACCAGGGTCCTCTGAGTGTTTATAAATAGGTGTGGGAGCTGGGCTCTGTAGGCTTTTCACATGTATGCTGCAGAAAAATACCAACACAGCCTTGGAGTATTTAAAAGAACTTTAGTTCAAATATTTCTGAAACACTCAGAAATACCATAATCTCCCCTTATCCATGGGGATACCTTCCAAGATTCTCAGGGGATGCTGGAAACTGCAGCTAGTAGAGAACACTATATACACTTTCTTTTTTCTTATACATATAAACCTATGATAAATATTAATTTATATATTAGGTACAGTAAGAACTAACAATGATAACTAATAGAACTATTATAATAGTATTATAATAGTATATATAGTATTATAATAGTATATTGTAATAAAAGCTATATGAATGTGGTCTCTTTCTCTCTCTCTCAAAGTATCTTATTTACAATAATTTATTGATCCAACCAGTCCATTCTGAAGGAGATCAACCCTAGGATTTCTTTGGAAGGAATGATGCTAAAGCTGAAGCTCCAGTACTTTGGCCATCTCATGCGAAAGTTGACTCATTGGAAAAGACTCTGATGCTGGGAGGGATTGGGGGCAGGAGGAGAAGGGGACGACCGAGGATGAGATGGCTGGATGGCATCACGGACTCGATGGA